>CM074437.1:36717391-36732165 GCA_037101425.1 Elopichthys bambusa
TCAGGTGATCGTTCAGAGCAGCAAGATGATAAAACGGGTCACGAGCTGCTAGCGCTGAGGTCAGTGTCTGCTCTGGAATATGATATGCATTGCTTCACTTCACTTTATTGATCACAGGTGATCATGTTCATGGTCTCCATGTCTTCAATAGGTTGAGTAAGGAGCTCCAACACAAAGATCAAATCATCGAATCTCTCCACACCCAATTACAGAAGCGCCCTGACACGCCCTGCAGCAGCCACGCCCCCTCTGAGACCACAGACCAATCAGATTGCATCTCATTCGTGTCTGACGAGAGAGGCTCCACCAATGAGGACGTGGAGCTGTGCTCAGACGTGGATGCCAGCAGTGAGTTTGCGCAGGAGGAGACGGAGCCCAAACCGAAAGACAGAGGTGCAAAAACAATTAACAATCATACAAATACCATGTAAGGCACAGTAAACGGCGTCCCGCTGCAGTGTAATCCAGCGTCAGTGTTTCATCTCATTCTCTTCACACAGAGTTCAGATTATTACAAACACATTTCTCCCAAATGTACTCTGGAAAACAGAATTTTCTCTAAATCCGTGTAGGTGCTTCACAACGATTCGTCTCTGGTTGAGTTTGGTCACAAATAGTGAAGACTGAGTGGATTAAACTGTTGCTATTCATGTTTCCTGTTTAAGTCAAGTCACGTTTGTTTCTATAGTGCGTTTCACAATACACATGATTTCAAAGCGGCTTCACAGAAAGTCATACAGTTATATCTACAATGCCCTTATCTTATATATATGCTTTACCATATAGAGCAAGTTTTAGAACTGGACGATATAAAACAGTGAACAAATGACCTAGATATAATGTAAAATACTTACAGCTAGAGTTTTGCTGCATAGAGATGCCATAACTTTCCTCTGGTATCACTAAATGTTTTTGCTTATACACACAGAACAATACATTTTACTTGCACAAATACAGCAAGTCAAAGTCAAGATGTTTGTCATACTGTATGTACAGGGCAGAGTGTATTAAATACAATGAGATTCTTTTTTGCAGAGAAAAGACAACGTACGATGTGTAAAAAAAAACAGGCAGTGCAAACAAACTATTCAGACATAGACATGTACAGCCACATAAGGGCAAGATGCAATAAACATGTGAAAGTGTATACAGTGCTGTATGTACATGAATGTATATTTTAAGAGTGTATATAATAAATTCTGTTGTTGAATAGCAGCAGTACTCAGATGTAGCAGAAACACAATAGCAAGGTTTTCGATGCACAGAAGTAACAGCTCCACCGTCTACAGGTGTTTTCACCGGACTCTCGTCCAGCTCACAGCCTCTGGTCCAAACCCACAGCTGGTCTGCTCACGCTAATCCCATGACCTTTGCCCCCATGACCTGCCCTGACCCTGACCGCAGGATACAGAGCAGCCACAGGCCACCGATGAGAAGTGAGCAGACAGCATGTGTGTGTGTTTGACTAACACACACTTTGTGCTGCGTGTGTCACATCAAATCACATCACTGTCTTTAAGGACAGTTTTGAGGACATACTTAAACATTCAGAGTCAATTAAGCTTTGATGTGTAACATGCGGTAAATGATCTGAAGTGTCATGAAACCCCCTCGTTTCAGCACAGGTTAGAAATTTAGAGACTCCCATTAAATGTGTTGGCAAAGTGACTAGACATCATTCATTTATTCCTATTTATTATTATTTATTCATAACCTGGTGAATTCTGTTGCTTATGCCTGCTAGAAACCAACAGATAAGAGACTCTTGCTGTGATTCGATCAGGTCACTGTCAGTGTGAACGCAGCTGAATCTCATAAATAAGACAGTGGCTCTGCTGATGTTCAGTTCAAATAATGTCTGCAAATATTGTCTCAAACACCACATATACATCTGTTAATCTTTTGTCATGTAACCAATTACAGTAATCATTCATTTTATTTTAGACGGACAGGCAGAATAACGTGGCTGGATTCGCTGTGTGATGTGGTGGAGCTGGAAGCATGTCGCGAGTTATTAGTGCTTAAAGTGTAAACAGCTTGATGAATAACGGGAATGATCTAGTTTCTTTTGGCGTGTTCTGTTGTTAGTGGTTTTGAGAGCTATGAGTGAGCGAACAATACTGATCCACATCTGCCTTTAAACTGCACTCACATAATCAGATGTTCTGAATCACTGTTTCTGCTTCGCTCTTTTTCCAACAGCATTCAGCGCACCTCATTCGCTCTCCAGCTATCAGCTCACCGCGCACACGCCCCATTCTATCGATTACATGCCTGTATCCCATCATGCACTGGAAAAGAGTGGAGGCCCATCTGTGCAGACAGATGCATTGTGGGACATGGAAAATATGATTCAGCCAATCAGAGGTTTAGATGGATCATCGTATTATCAGTCTGGCAACAGCCAATCAGGTGTGTGTGTGTGTGTGAGACTATTGCTGCTCAGTTAGTGATTATATAAAAACTGATGAACAAGAAATGATTATGATGTGATGATTTTGACAGGTGTAGACGTGATTGAGGAGCATCTGAGAGAGATTCGATCTCTGCGTCAACGACTAGAAGATTCCATCAGAACCAACGAGAGATTGAGACAGCAGTTAGAGGGACGCCTGGCCACAACGGCGAGAGACACAGGTGTGTGTGTGTGTGTGTGTGAGACGCTCGCATTCATACTGCTGATCTGCATGTGATTGATGGCAGAAATCACTGAGCTGTTTAATTCAAAATAACCGTGTTTAAATAGTCTGTGTGCTTGTTTACAGATGTCAAGTCAAGTCAAGTCACCATTATTTATATAGCGCTTTTTACAATGTAGATTGTGTCAAAGCAGCTTTACAGTGATAACTGGTACATTATTTTGGCTGCACAGCAGCTCTTAAGGAATAGTGTCAATGCAGGTAGATCAAAGCACTGTTGAATATCAAATGTCAATTGTCAAGTGTCCCCAACTAAGCAAGCCAAAGGCGACAGCGGCAAGGAACCCAAACTCCAACAGGTGACATCAGGTGGCAAACAGGTGTTAAAATGGAGAAAAAACCTTGGGAGAAACCAGGCTTAGTCGGGGGGCCAGTTCTCCTCTGGCGAACAGTGCTTTGTTACGACTCAGGTTGCTATCATAAGTCAGATACGATCGTAACATTCAAAGTGTTTAATTCAGTTCCATCCAGTTGAGGATCGTATTAATCACACCGGTATGGACGGTTGTTGAGGAGATGTGCCACTGGTTGTCATGTTGATGAGGCCTTCATAGTGGATGATCTAGTTGACTCAATCTCTGCTGATACTTCAGGGCTGTGTTGTGGTTGTGTCATGGCGCAGGTCCTCGATCTCACCCGGATACGGCCCGGATCCGGCTGACTACGGTAAACCTCGGGATAAACAGAAAGACTAATATTAGCGTAGATGCCATTCTTCTTCTGATGTAACGAGTACATCTGGTGTTATTGGAAGTGTTCCCGGTTCCGGCTGACCTAATTTATGCAGCCTAATAATCCTTTAACGGATTTGAAAAAAAAATAAATTGATAATGTGTTATGTGTATGCCAGGTTAAAGAGATGTGTTTTTAGTTTAGATTTAAACTGACAGAGTGTGTCTGCTTCCCGAACAATGCTAGGAAGATTGTTCCAGAGTTTAGGTGCCAAATAGGAGAAGGATCTACCACCTGCAGTTGATTTTGATATTCTAGGTATTATTAGCTGGCCTGAATTCTGAGATCGTAATAGACGCGAAGGACTATAATGCATTAAGAGCTCGCTCAGGTACTGGGGAGCTAAACCATTTAGTGCTTTGTAGGTAATTAGCAAGATTTTAAAATCTATACGATGTTTAACAGGAAGCCAATGCAGTGTTGACAGAACCGGGCTGATATGGTCATATTTCCTAGTTCTAGTAAGAACTCTAGCTGCTGCATTTTGTACGAGCTGTAGTTTATTTATCAGGCGAGCAGAACAACCACCCAGTAAAGCGTTACAGTAATCTAGCCTTGAGGTCATGAACGCATGAACTAACTGTTCCGCATTTGTCATCGAGAGCATATGTCGTAATTTAGATATATTTTTAAGATGGAAGAATGCGGTTTTACAGATGCTAGAAACATGGCCTTCAAATGAAAGATTGGTATCAAAGAGCACACCCAGGTTCCTAACTGACGACGAAGACTTAACAGAGCAGCCATCAAGTGTTAGACAATATTCTAGGTTATTACGTGAGGAAGTTTTTGGTCCAAAAATTAGAATATCTGTTTTTTCTGAATTTAGTAGTAGGAAATTACTGGTCATCCAATTTTTTATATCAGCTATGCATTCCGTTAATTTTGTGAATTGGTAAGTTTCGTCAGGGCGCGAAGAAATATAGAGCTGAGTATCATCAGCGTAACAGTGAAAACTAACGCCATGCTTCCTGATGATATCTCCTAAGGGTAGCATGTACAGAATGAAAAGCAATGGTCCTAGTACCGAGCCTTGCGGTACTCCATATTCAACTTGTGATCGATATGACCTCTCTTCATTTACTTCTACAAACTGATAACGGTCAGATAAGTATGATTTGAACCATGACAATGCAATTCCACTAATGCCAACATAATTTTCGAGTCTATTTAAAAGAATATTGTGATCAATAGTGTCAAATGCAGCACTAAGATCCAGTAACACTAATAGAGAGATACAACCACGATCTGATGATAAGAGCAAATCATTAGTAACTCTAATGAGAGCAGTTTCAGTACTATGGTATGGTCTAAATCCTGACTGGAAATCCTCATAGATATTATTTCTTTCTAAAAAGGAACATAGTTGTGATGATACTGCCTCTTCTAGTATTTTTGACAGAAAAGTGAGATTTGAGATTGGCCTGTAATTGACTAATTCTCTAGGATCAAGTTGTGGTTTTTTAATAAGAGGTTTAATAATAGCCAACTTAAAAGTTTTTGGTACGTATCCTAGTGATAAAGATGAATTAACGATATTAAGAAGAGGATCTATGACCTCTGGAAGCATCTCTTTCAATAGCTTAGTTGGTATAGGGTCTAACATACATGTTGTCGATTTTGACGATTTAACAAGTTTAGACAATTCTTCCTCTCTTAAAGGAGTAAATGAATTGAATTTTTCCTCAGGGATACTACAATGCACCGTCTGACGCAATACTGTAGTAGACGGTTGCGTGGTTATAATTTTTTTTCTAATATTATCAATCTTGCAAGTAAAGAAGTTCATGAAGTCATCACTGCTGTGCTCTTTGGAAACATCAGAAGTTGAAGCTTTATTTCTTGTTAATTTAGCCACTGTATCAAATAAATACCTAGGGTTTTGTTTATTTTCTTCTAAAAGTTTTGAAAAATAGGCAGATCTAGCAGATTTTAAGGCCTTTCTGTACTCAACCATTCTCTCCCTCCACAAAATGCGAAATACTTCTAGTTTTGTTTTCTTCCAGCTGCGTTCCATTTTTCTGGCTGCTACCTTTAGGGCCTGAGTGTGCTCGTTGTACCACGGCGTTGGATTAATTTCCTTAATCTTTTTTAAACGCAAAGGAGCAACTGAGTCTAATGTGCTTGAAAAGACAGAGGCAATAGTTTCCATTGCAACATCGAGGTCTTCTAAGCTGTCTGGCATGCTAAGGCGATGAAACTGATCAGGAAGATTATTTATAAAGCGTTCTTTAGTGGTAGAAGTGATGGTTCTACCAAATTTATGGCAGGGAGGCAGTTTAGCTGTTTTGACTACATGTAGTATACACGAGACTAGGTAATGATCTGAGATGTCGTCACTCTGCTGCAGAATTTCAACGGCATCAATATCAATTCCATATGACAATATTAGATCTAAGGTATGGTTACGACAATGAGTGGGTCCTGACACGTGTTGTCTAACACCAATAGAGTTTAGAATATCTGCAAATGCCAATCCCAATGAGTCTTTTTCATTATCTACATGGATATTAAAGTCACCAACAACAAGTACTTTATCTGCTGCTAGTACTAACTCCGATAGAAAATCAGCAAATTCTTTGATAAAGTCTGTATGGTGTCCTGGTGGCCTGTATACAGTAGCCAACACAAATGTCAACTTACATAATGTTACGTAAAGTACCATCACTTCGAAGGAATCATATTTGAGAGATTTTTGACTAATACTATAAATATTACTATAAATTACAGCAACACCTCCCCCTTTGCCTTTCTGACGAGGATTGTGTCGATAATCATAACCTTGAGGGCTAGACTAATTTAAAGTAATGTAATCGTCCGGTTTTAGCCAAGTTTCTGTCAAACACAGCATATCTAGATTATTGTCTGTGATAATATCATTTACAATAAGTGATTTTGATGAAAGGGATCTAATATTTAACAACCCAAGCTTTATCATTTGTTTATCATTACTATCTCTATTTTTTATTTGTTGAACATCAATTAAATTTTTACCATTAAATGGGTTTGGAAGTTTTTTGTTTTTACTAATTCGGGGTACAGACACAGTCTCTATGTGATAATATCTAGGTGTAAGAGTTTCTATGTGTTGGGAATTATCTGACTTCTGTAACGTGAGGCAGCTAGCAGACGGTCGGTTTAGCCAGTCTGTCTGCTTCCTGACCTGGGCCCCAGTTTGTCATGTTTCAGCTCTAAGACTATGTGCCATATTACTAGAGAGAAGAGCAGCACCATCCCGAGAGGGATGAATACCATCTCTTTTCAACAGGTCAGGTCTGCCCCAAAAACTTTTCCAATTGTCTATAAAACCTATATTATTTTGCGGACACCACTTAGACAGCCAGCCATTGAGTGATGATAATCTGCTAACTATCTCATCACTCCGACGAACAGGAAGGGGACCAGAGCAAATGACTTCTCCTGACATTGTATTTGCGAGTTCACACACCTCTTTAATGTTAATTTTAGTGATCTCCGACTGGCGAAGTCGAACATCATTAGTGCCGACGTGAATAATAATTTTAGAGTATTTACGATTAGCATTAGCCAGCACTTTTAAATTTGCTTTGATGTCAGGTGCTCTGGCTCCCGGCAAACATGTGACTATGGTGGCTGGTGTCTCTATTTTCACGTTCCGTGTAATAGAATCGCCAATAACTAGGGCACTTTCAACAGGATTCTCAGTGGGTGCATCACTGAGTGGGGAGAACCTGTTTGATGTTATTATTGGAACGGAAAAGTGGTGTTTTCCGCGGCTAGGCCGCCTCACCATTACCCAAGTGCCCTGCTGCACGGGCTCTACAGCCGGAACCGAACAATGTGCAGAGTTCACTAAGCTAATCGCATCCAAAACAGTATCTGAAGCCCTTGCGTTCTTACTATCCTCGATTAAAGTTTGGATGCGTGTCTCTAATTCTGAGATTCTCTCTGTCAGCCTGACTATTTCCCTACATTTATGACATGTAAATCCCTCGTCGCTTACAGAGAGAGCTATACTGAACATGTGGCAAATGGAACAGGTAACAATGCTAGGAGAGGATGACATGACTCACCGTGTTTGTAGACTGATCCGAGTTACCACAGCTGTTTGATGAGCGCGTTGAAAAAGGAGCGCGCGAGAGACTGATGACAAGTTAACAAGCTAGCGAGATGCAAACGCGTTGTGATGTGAGAACCATTTCAGATAAACTACTGGCTCATCACTGGTGTGTGTGTGTGTGTGTTTGACAGTGGCTCCAACCAACATCTTTATCCAGAGTCATGATGCGGTCAGTCAGCTGACCAATGAAGTCAGAGCATTAAAGGAGGAAAATCTGGGACTACAGTCCAGATTACAAGCCAGCAGAGGTACACACTCACAAACACACAGACGCTTTTATCCAAAGTAACTTACAAATAGGGAATACAGCAAAGTGATTACAGGCGGTCATTTTATCAGAGCAAATGCCAGGAATTATGTAAAAATATCTGTAAATAATGTCTTCCACTGCTGATTTGACTTGCTGTAAACAGTTATTTTAAAATAAATAACGTTACAGAAGTTTAGCAGTGCTGACTTTCAGCATAATTGCAAAATTATCTTACCTGTTGATCAAGTAAAGGCCATCTCTGGGTCAGTTCAACGTCCTTTGACGTGTCAGTCGATGTTGATGAGTTCCGGCTCCATCTCTTTCACTGTTTGCTTGTAAACTCTCCTCTGAAAGAGGTTTCTTGGCAAATCTTTTTTGAATGATCCTCGCTCTGCACTCGTGTTGTAACAGCCTGACCTTCTTCTGTTTGTTTACAGACGGACTTAAACATGTAAAGACAAATAATGTCAAACTGACATTTCCTGTAAAATCTAAATGACAACTTATAAATAATTATGGTATGCTTAGAAATCAGGGTAAAGCAAGGAGACAGTTTTGGACATTGCTGTTTAATGTACTCTCTCAATAATTCTTTTTTATTCATTTTTAACCCAAATAATGTTCCAAGAAATAAATACATCCTGTTGATGTTGACTCTTAAGGAAGAAATGATTTTAAGAAGATCATTCCACCAGTGAGAAACGTCTTGTAACACAGTTACTATGGATAAAGAAAGAAATGCCTTGAAGAAAGAAAAGACTAGACAACCTATAATAGCTGATGAGCTCTTATTTTACCCAGTCCACCAATCTGCAGAGCACATAGATATCATTTTTGGACAACATTTCTAAACAGTTCAACAATTCACACAATGAATCATATAATGCATTTAATGCCTCTGCTAAAGGTGGGTATGTATTTAATCAAAAAACACACTTTAATTCCCATGAATTATATTACAGTCGTAAATGTTTGTTGTGGAATGAGTATCACTGTCTTTGGGACTCTGGAGAGTTTAGAATCTGTAATAGAACAGATTCTCTGATATTTGTACGATGCAGATAGCAGTGAAGAGGCAGAGCAGCTCAGGGAGGCGGTGCTTTCTGGGCGTGTTCGGCTGCAGCAGGCGGAGTTAGAGGCGGAGCAATGGAAGGAGGAGTTGAGGAGGCTACAGACGCACAACTGTGAGCAAAGCCAACAAATCCAACAACTGCGACAAGACAGACAAAACAGTCAGGAGCACAACAACAGGTCAGAGAAACCTTATGATGAGCAGCTTCATGTAAAGAAAGTTGTTTCAATAGAGCGACTGGCAATTTCTGATTGTTGTGATTGGAACTCGTGTGTGAGATGTGCACGAGTGAAACTGGTGATGTGTGTTCAGCCTGCAGCACGAGGTGAGTTTACTCCAGCAGCAGTTAGCAGAGAGCAGACAGCTGCTACACTCCCTACAGAGTGAACTACGGCTGTACGACCGAGTGTGTGGCGCAAGAAAGAGCGCAGCTGCAGGTAAAACACTGCAAGAGCACCACAAAATATTCCAACCATGTTGTGCAGTGAATGGATAGAAGTTGTGGTTATTCAGGGTTTGTGTGTGAGCCGTGCCCGTCGGTGGAGTTAGGGGAGCTGTTGGTGGAGGTTCGGGCTCTAAGGGCTCAGCTGGAGCACAGTGTACAGGAGAACAGTGCTCTACGAGCTCAACTGCAGAAGCAGCTGGATCATTCTGTCGAGCAGCGCCCGTCACCCATCATTCCAGCCAGCCCCCTGCGGGATGTGCTTTACCGCCGACAGCTTCTCCATGGTAACATGAGGACATCTTGATTTCACTTCAGCTGTCTTGCTTGTGTAATTGAACAACTGGAAAACAGACACTCATGTGACGTGTTAGCGTGTGCACTGAGATTGAGTGTTATCTTTAAAAACCTGTTTGTAGCTGCAGTTATCTTTGTAAAGAACCATTTTGCCAATAACATTGCGTGTGAATGGACATGATGGTTTTTGTGTGTGTTTTTTACTAAGTCACTAACCAATCTGCCATGTTTCACAGACCCGTCTCCTTCTCCTCCTGTCAGAGATGTGGGTCCGTTTCCAGCCGGGCCTCTGTACTCACCATACTCAGAGATGGAAGAGACTAACGGTGTGTGCCTGTGTGTGTGTGTGAGTGTGTGTGTGTGTGTGTTTTTGTGACATCAGGACACAAATTTGTATAATGTCATAAGTATGACATATGTGCGTGTGTATAGCTGGGATGTTAATATCACTGGTTTTTTTTTCAATGTGGCTGAAAGCAGGCCCATCAAATAGCTTTGAATGGAATTAAAATGGAATTTAACCGATACATAACTAAAACTTGGCTTTTCCCTTTAATGAGAACCTGAGCTTGTTTGTCTTGCACAAAATTTAAGTTCTGTCAGCAGTCACAGATAAACATTCCAACTAGCTCCTGGAACCTGCTGAAGTACTTCTGGTTGAGAACTAGTCATTAATGATTTTGCTTGATGAATGTTCAAGTGCAGTTAGTGGGTTGATGAGAAGAACTAAAAACTCTCTTCACCTCAGACTCGCTGGAGCCTCATGCAGATTTGGAAGGAGAAGCTCCGGACGGCTCGTTTGCCAACCGTAACGGGCGGCACGCGATCGGTCACGTGGATGATTACGGGGCCCTGCAACAGCAGGTGTTGGAGGGTAGGGCGCTGGTGCAGCGGATGGAGGCGGCGCTGCAGGCATGTCTCAACACGGCCTTGCTGGAGATCAGCGGCGGGAAGGTGATGCTGAGACGCCTGCTGACAAATCAAAGTGTTTTTGCAAATGGCAGACGGTTCATGTTTCTCTCTTACAGGCTCTGGACTACAACACAGTAAAGACGCTGCTCTCCGACACGAAGACCTTGCGTCAGATTCTGGACGAGGCCGTCTCTCTGCTCAAGATGTTCTGGCGGGCGGCTCTGCCGAGCAGCGATGGGCCCGTCCATCTCATTCAGAGGGTTAGAACCTCACCATCATTTGGTCAACATTTATTGATCCCTAAAAAATGAAATGCTACATAAATGTGCATGGTGCTGGTTTCCTCTCAGGAGCAGTCCATGCGTGAGGAGATCCAGCTTCTGCGTCTGCGGATCGCCGAGCAGGAGGAGGTTCTACAGGGAACCATCCAGCGTTTGCGCTGCACCAGCCGAACCAAAGAAAGCATGGAGACCTTCATCGTCAACCAGCGTGAGTCTGAACAGCCTGTTAGGTGCCTCAGTTTTTCCCCAGTTGCTGAAACTCTAAAAAAACAGAAACTAGGGCTGCTTGATTATAGAAAATCATGATCGTGATTCTTTTGGTCAGTATTGAACCATGATTATTTAATGATTAGGGGTGGGCGATATGACAAAAATATTGTTATCATGAAATAAAATGACTTCTATCATGATGTTATTATATTTTGCTAGAAATAATGATACAAATTCTCATTACCAATTTTGATAATTGAAACAGTAGAGCAAAGATACAAATGAAATAAAGATTACTTAAATGTTTTCAGTCTAACAGTAGTATTCAGGCAAGTAATATCCTACCACAGACACTGAATAAAGTAACAGAATGTAAAATAAAATCCAGCAAAATAGTCTTTACTGTATGAATTAAACATACAAAGATCTCATTAAACCTACTAAAGTTTATTCAAAAGCAGTTAATGATTTTCTCTTGTTGTTTATGTTCACTTATGAAACATATGCTTACTGTATGTGAATGCTCTGCAAATTGGGCATTTTGACATTTTTGTGTGTGTTTGCCGCCTGACGCCCAAAAGTATTCTTTGCTTTTCTGCAGAGAAAGCACCGACCGAACAGCGCAAGATCTGTTATTATTTTTAATATTTTAGCAACAGTGGACTGCATTTTACCTCAATCACATTTGGGAGGAACGAAAGCGCTCTGCTGTGAAGGAAACCAGAAAGCGCTGGATTTATAACAAATGACAAAATTAAAGAATAATTGTGAAATGGAATGTGGCACAATCATTTAATCTCAATTGTCCTGTTTTCATAATCACTGGAAGTCGAAATCAAAAATAAAGTTGCACCGATTGCACAGCCCTGTCTGAAACCATAACAGTATGTTCATAAAAATGACTCAAACATTCAAACCCGTCACATCCAGCGCAGTTAGTCTCACCATGTGAACAAGCCTTTATTTCCATCGTGCTTTACACTAATCGTTAGTTTTGAACACCATCTTTTGTCAGAAGCTCTGATAACTGAACCTTGTTTGATTTGTTTCAATAGTGTGAGGTTTGTCAAAGTGAGTTTGGATATATGGTGATGTGTTTTAGTGTAATGATGTCATCAGAGCTTAATGAACTTGTCTGTCTTACAGTGTCCCGGACTCGAGATGTGCTGAAAAAAGCAAGAGCGAATCTAGAGGTGAGTGTTCGGTTTCCCCTCAGATAGGTTTGTTCAGTGCTGTTTGTCTTGTGTTTGTCCCTCATCTTGAATCTCGACTTCCTTCTGTCTTTATTCTGTCTGTCCTCCATTTCTCACATTTTCTCCGAGTGTTTCCAGAAGAATGAGCTCAGGATTTCCTCTCTAAGCTCCTCCTCTTCCTCCCTTTGCCATGGTAACAGTCAGGTTTGCGCCGTGCGCATGTCAGCTCATGCTGCTTATGTCATCAGTGCTTGAATGTTTCCTTCCATGAGATCAGTTGTGTTGCATCATGGGTTGGATCACATGTTTGTTTGAGTTACTCATGGTTATTTCAGTCACAAACGCAAAAGATATATTATCATACATGCTGCTCATCCATCATAAAACACAACTAGTGATGCCCTGAATTTAATTTTTTTTAATAACTAGTTAATCACATTATCATCAATGCTTTTTATACAACGAGTTTTATACAACGATTTAAATTGCACACAAGGCAGTTTTTATATTAACTATATTAATTATCTAATTATGTTTCTACTTCAATTCATTGTCATTTATTGACTGAATTTAGTGATGAAAGCTGAGACTTTGTTTCATATCAGAAGCTTATTGTGATTATTGGATGGAAGGAGCTACAAATAATGTGTAGGGAAGTTTTGTTCATCAAATGTAAACAGATCTCGGTTCATCAAAATGAAGATTGATTAAATACGAGAAATCGGTATTGTCAAGTCAAGTCACCTTTATTTATAAAGTGCTTTATACAATACAGATTGTTTCAAAGCAGCTTTACAGTGATAACAGGAAAATGATTCAATTATGCAAACAGTTCAGTTTTGGCTGTACAGTAACTAAAAAATTGTGTCATTATTCAGCTGAAGTCAGTGTTGATTTAGTTCTGTTGTCAAGATCATCAATGATTAAATTAGTTCATTTATCTATACAGCAGCTCTGGAGAAAACAGTGATGTCATCCTCCAGCTCAGTTCAGTTCTCATACAATAGTGTCAGTACAGTCAGATCAATAATATTGTTGAATATTAAGAGTCCCCAAATAAGCAAGTCAGAGGCAACAGCGGCAAGAACCCAAACTCCGTCAGGTGACAGAATGGAGAAAAAAAAACCTTGGGAGAAACCAAACTTGGTCGCTCAGTTCTCCTCCGGCTAACAAACGAACACTGTATGATTGATTCAGGCGGCGTCACAAGACAGAAATCAGATTGAAATCAGTCAACCCAGTCAAAGCGTCACAATGCTTACCTGTTGTAGTTTAACCATGTTGTGGCATGAAATATATGCTAAACAGTCAAAACGTGCCATTAGAGAAACGCTAATGAAATGTCATGTGTGTGTGTGTGTTAACCTCAGGAATGTATCTCAACTTACCCTGATGTTATTCTGATAATCAACACAATTGATTATACAATGTTTTAAGATCTTTCACTCTGTTCTCCAGGTAAAGCCTCCACAAGCTCTTCTTCTTGGGTTCGCGTGACCCCTGCATGTCCTGAGATCACCATAGAAACAGCCAGTCCACAGCAGCCCGCCAAGAAGCGTGTCAGGGAGTGTCTTCCGCTCACCGCCACCCGTTAAACCAGCTGGCACTGCTAACTCACCCGCCTTACCCTTTTCCTGCCAACTTCTTCTGCGTAATTTTACCTCTTTCCTTTAACAGTGGGCTGTTAAAATCCAGATGCCTATTGATTCAGTTATGTGAGAAGAACCTTACAGTATTTATCTTCTGAGAGGAAACATTTACTTTGTGAGAAATAAACAGACTGCCACAGAATTCCCTCGAGTATCTCAGGGATTTTTGGCAATAAACACATTCACACAGCCGTACGTCACCTCTGAGCGCCGACGGCTGCCTTCACGCGTCACGAGGCGCACGTCAATTGAAGCATGTGAAACAAGTTCATGCGTTTTCACCCAATGTCATTCTGCTTGACATTGTGTCATATATCGTGCCACTGTTAGTATTATTATGATTGTTGTTATTGTCATCTTTCTCCAGTGCTACTGACTGAAATGGAATGTTGTATTTAGTATTTGCATGATGAAGGTCGATTAAAAATAAAACGGCTGTTTTTCTGAGGTGAGGCTCACCAAACATGCCAAAGTTTGCATGGTTAGTTTCCCTCATTTTGCCTTAACTGAGCTGTTGATGTCGACTTCTGTATGTAAACTGCTTTCAAGTAACTTCACTAGCTCTATTTTAACAACCAAATTTTCAAGGTATGAGCTCTGGGCGTCTTGACTGTCGCTTTACGTCATAGATATACAAACTTTGTTCACGAGTGAATAAATGGGTCGTTTAAGAGGACAAATAGAAAGTTGTGATTTCCTGCAATTGAAAAAATGAATATGAAGTTCAAATAAGTTGACATTGATTTGTGCACAGTCATTCCTGCACACATATTATCAATGACAGTGTTGAAGATTTCTGAACTAGAGATTGCAAACTTTGGCAGAGGATTGGTGGGACCAGAGCTGCTGATGTCACGATTACGCAGCCAATCACAAACAGAGGTGTTTCTTTACTGCTCTTAGATTTGTGCTGTATAATTTCTTTCAGAGCTGTACAT
>CM074438.1:0-230000 GCA_037101425.1 Elopichthys bambusa
ATATTTCCTAGTTCTAGTAAGAACTCTAGCTGCTGCATTTTGTACGAGCTGTAGTTTATTTATCAGGCGAGCAGAACAACCACCTAGTAGAGCGTTACAGTAATCTAGCCTTGAGGTCATGAACGCATGAACTAACTGTTCCGCATTTGTCATCGAGAGCATATGTCGTAATTTAGATATATTTTTAAGATGGAAGAATGCGGTTTTACAGATGCTAGAAACATGGCCTTCAAATGAAAGATTGGTATCAAAGAGCACACCCAGGTTCCTAACTGACGACGAAGACTTAACAGAGCAGCCATCAAGTGTTAGACAGTATTCTAGGTTATTACGTGAGGAAGTTTTTGGTCCAAAAATTAGAATATCTGTTTTTTCTGAATTTAATAGTAGGAAATTACTGGTCATCCAATTTTTTATATCAGCTATGCATTCCGTTAATTTTGTGAATTGGTAAGTTTCGTCAGGGCGCGAAGAAATATAGAGCTGAGTATCATCAGCGTAACAGTGAAAACTAACACCATGCTTCCTGATGATATCTCCTAAGGGTAGCATGTACAGAGTGAAAAGCAATGGTCCTAGTACCGAGCCTTGCGGTACTCCATATTCAACTTGTGATCGATATGACCTCTCTTCATTTACTTCTACAAACTGATAACGGTCAGATAAGTATGATTTGAACCATGACAATGCAATTCCACTAATGCCAACATAATTTTCGAGTCTATTCAAAAGAATATTGTGATCAATAGTGTCAAATGCAGCACTAAGATCCAGTAACACTAATAGAGAGATACAACCACGATCTGATGATAAGAGCAAATCATTAGTAACTCTAATGAGAGCAGTCTCAGTACTATGGTATGGTCTAAATCCTGACTGGAAATCCTCATAGATACTATTTCTTTCTAAAAAGGAACATAGTTGTGATGATACAGCCTTTTCTAGTATTTTTGACAGAAAAGTGAGATTTGAGATTGGCCTGTAATTGACTAATTCTCTAGGATCAAGTTGTGGTTTTTTAATAAGAGGTTTAATAATAGCCAACTTAAAAGTTTTTGGTACGTATCCTAGTGATAAAGATGAATTAACGATATTAAGAAGAGGATCTATGACCTCTGGAAGCATCTCTTTCAATAGCTTAGTTGGTATAGGGTCTAACATACATGTTGTCGATTTTGACGATTTAACAAGTTTAGACAATTCTTCCTCTCTTAAAGGAGTAAATGAATTGAATTTTTCCTCAGGGATACTACAATGCACCGTCTGACGCAATACTGTAGTAGACGGTTGCGTGGTTATAATTTTTTTTCTAATATTATCAATCTTGCAAGTAAAGAAGTTCATGAAGTCATCACTGCTGTGCTCTTTGGAAACATCAGAAGTTGAAGTTTTATTTCTTGTTAATTTAGCCACTGTATCAAATAAATACCTAGGGTTTTGTTTATTTTCTTCTAAAAGTTTTGAAAAATAGGCAGATCTAGCAGATTTTAAGGCCTTTCTGTACTCAACCATTCTCTCCCTCCACAAAATGCGAAATACTTCTAGTTTTGTTTTCTTCCAGCTGCGTTCCATTTTTCTGGCTGCTACCTTTAGGGCCTGAGTGTGCTCATTGTACCATGGCGTTGGATTAATTTCCTTAATCTTTTTTAAACGCAAAGGAGCAACTGAGTCTAATGTGCTTGAAAAGACAGAGGCAATAGTTTCCGTTGCAACATCGAGGTCTTCTAAGCTGTCTGGCATGCTAAGGCGATGAAACTGATCAGGAAGATTATTTATAAAGCGTTCTTTAGTGGTAGAAGTGATGGTTCTACCAAATTTATGGCAGGGAGGCAGTTTAGCTGTTTTGACTAAATGTAGTATACACGAGACTAGATAATGATCTGAGATGTCGTCACTCTGCTGCAGAATTTCAACGGCATCAATATCAATTCCATATGACAATATTAGATCTAAGGTATGGTTACGACAATGAGTGGGTCCTGACACGTGTTGTCTAACACCAATAGAGTTTAGAATATCTGCAAATGCCAATCCCAATGAGTCTTTTTCATTATCTACATGAATATTAAAGTCACCAACAACAAGTACTTTATCTGCTGCTAGTACTAACTCCGACAGAAAATCAGCAAATTCTTTGATAAAGTCTGTATGGTGTCCTGGTGGCCTGTATACAGTAACCAACACAAATGTCAACTTACATAATGTTACGTAAAGTACCATCACTTCGAAGGAATTATATTTGAGAGACTTTTGACTAATACTATAAATATTACTATAAATTACAGCAACACCTCCTCCTTTGCCTTTCTGACGAGGATTGTGTCGATAATCATAACATTGAGGGCTAGACTCATTTAAAGTAATGTAATCGTCCGGTTTTAGCCAAGTTTCTGTCAAACACAGCATATCTAGATTATTGTCTGTGATAATATCATTTACAATAAGTGATTTTGATGAAAGGGATCTAATATTTAACAACCCAAGCTTTATCATTTGTTTATCATTACTATCTCTATTTTTTATTTGTTGAACATCAATTAAATTTTTACTATTAAATGGGTTTGGAAGTTTTTTGTTTTTACTAATTTGGGGTACAGACACAGTCTCTATGTGATAATATCTAGGTGTAAGAGTTTCTATGTGTTGGGAATTATCTGACTTCTGTAACGTGAGGCAGCTAGCAGACGGTCGGTTTAGCCAGTATGTCTGCTTCCTGACCTGGGCCACAGTTTGTCATGTTTCAGCTCTAAGACTATGTGCCATATTACTAGAGAGAAGAGCAGCACCATCCCGAGAGGGATGAATACCATCTCTTTTCAACAGGTCAGGTCTGCCCCAAAAACTTTTCCAATTGTCTATAAAACCTATATTATTTTGCGGACACCACTTAGACAGCCAGCCATTGAGTGATGATAATCTGCTAACTATCTCATCACTCCGACGAACAGGAAGGGGACCAGAGCAAATTACTTCTCCTGACATTGTATTTGCGAGTTCACACACCTTTTTAATGTTAATTTTAGTGATCTCCGACTGGCGAAGTTGAACATCATTAGTGCCGACGTGAATAATAATTTTAGAGTATTTACGATTAGCATTAGCCAGCACTTTTAAATTTGCTTTGATGTCAGGTGCTCTGGCTCCCGGCAAACATGTGACTATGGTGGCTGGTGTCTCTATTTTCACGTTCCGTGTAATAGAATCGCCAATAACTAGGGCACTTTCAACAGGATTCTCAGTGGGTGCATCACTGAGTGGGGAGAACCTGTTTGATGTTGTTATTGGAACGGAAAAGTGGTGTTTTCCGCGGCTAGGCCGCCTCACTGTTACCCAAGTGCCCTGCTGCACGGGCTCTACAGCCGGAACCGAACAATGTACAGAGTTCACTAAGCTAATCGCATCCAAAACAGTATCTGAAGCCCTTGCGTTCTTACTATCCTCGATTAAAGTTTGGATGCGTGTCTCTAATTCTGAGATTCTCTCTGTCAGCCTGACTATTTCCCTACATTTATGACATGTAAATCCCTCGTCGCTGACAGAGAGAGCTATACTGAACATGTGGCAAATGGAACAGGTGACAATGCTAGGAGAGGATGACATGACTCACCGTGTTTGTAGGCTGATCCGAGTTACCACAGCTGTTTGATGAGCGCGTTGAAAAGGAGCGCGCGAGAGACTGATGACAAGTTAACAAGCTAGCGAGATGCAAACGCGTTGTAACAGCGATTTAGATTCAAAGATCTCAAGCTAGCGACGTCAGATTAATGTAGTAGGCAATATTAAATATAAGGTACTAATAATATAAGCAACAATGAATAAAAGTAAGAGATTCAAATCGAAGCTATACGGAGTTACAGACGCAAACCACTCTGAGCAGCGAGGCAGACAGGAGCAGTTACATTATGCAGTACAATACAAACTACAATAACAGCTTGTAACACTTGGTCTAGTATTTTAAAGCCAGACCAACTGCCACAAGATTTATATGAGATAGGGAACCAACAGCAAAGATCCATGCAAATCAAAATACTCAGTAAGGCAAACAATAGATGCAAAAGTATGTATAATTTGAAAAAGAGAAAAATAAAGAACACATTCAATCATCAATACAGGATATAAGATCACACGTAAGCACGTAACAACTGGAGTCAGACCATTTTCCCAATGGGAAGGAAAGGTCACATCTCAAAAACACTATTCACAGGTGAAATTATATCTTATCTGGAGAGTCTACAATGATGAAGTCCTTGCTGCTGTAGACCAGTAAATTAAAGTCTTGGAGTGATGCGAACTGGACCAGGTTGATATAATCCATCAAGAGTCATAGCGTACAATCATACATTTCTCCTAGTGCCTCAAGCCACGAGATCACAAGGAGATTGGAAGTAAGACACCCTGAGGTTAAATGGCCTTTTTGGTGAATAATCCACCTTGGTATTGTTCATAAGGACTAAAGAGTCCCAGTCAGGCACGCAAACACCATCCACCATGCTGTAGCACCAAACCAATCTAACTTCTTCTATCTCTACCTTGCTGATATACTACAGCAATCAGTGCAACACTCCCCCTAGTGTCAAGTAGTAGATTTATATTTACAAGGGAAACTAATGTGACAAGTCAAGACTGTTACAAGCTTTACAATAATAGGAAGGGGCATATCATCAAGTCTATGGGGGACAGGGCCATAAAATAGCATAATAGAAAACTATACAAGGAGTACAAATGAAAGGTGTATAAATACAAGATACATTAAACCATAAAAACAGGGGGGAAAAATAGCCTGAAAATGAAAAAAGCAAAAGGGACAGTCAGACAAAAATGGGCATAAAGAAACTAATGCATAAATGCAAATGGGAATTAAGACAAACACAAACAAGTCTTGAAGGGGAAAAATAGGTGAAGGCATAAATACAAAAGAAACAAACAGTACCTTTTTTTATTTTTTTATTTTTTTGTACTTAAATGTATAAGTTACTTTTTTTATGTCACAATAACAGAAGAGGATAACATGATAACGCAAAAGACATTCTTTACTTAAGAAGTTCAAGACGGGGGGGGGGGGGGGGGGGGTGTAGAGGTTAAAACTGAAGTAGATAAGTAAAACAAATTAATTGACTTATCTGCACCCTTGATCAGTGAACTTCTGCTGGTAGACCCTCTGTCTTCACAAGTTAGGTCTCCAAACAAAGAGGGCTTCGCACAAAGGGCTGAACTTCACCAGTGCTAATGTTGTAAGGGCACAGTGATTTCTTGCAGGAAAGTGTATGAACAAGTTAACATTTACAATAAAGAGAAAACCAACACATGAAATTACACTTAAACTTTTATTAAAACATGCAAAAAACAAAAAAGGAACAATGAAAAGGGTATAAATAAAACTTCAAAAAAGGTCATTAAATTATAAATACAAAAAGCATAACCACAATGGGCCACAGAATATACTGAAAGAGGAACATATGGGGACATAAGGGCATAGGGTTAGGCATATGCCTGTCAAAAGGCAAAGTTTAACAGCAAGTTACAAAACATACAGCCACTACCTTGAAATAAGAAATTTAAAAGACTTTTTTTTTTGGAAAATAAGTCAAGATTGTCAAGAAATGGCACAGACTCGATGACATATGAAAAAAAAAAAAAAAAAAAAGGATAAATTCAGAATACTGTAATGGACAAATGGAGTCTTTTATCTTTTGCAGGCGACACACACACAATGACAAGGATGGCAAGATGACAACAGGACTTGATGCAGCATAAGAAAACATGAAAGACTTTGGTCAGGTAACAAATCCTGTGTGTGCTCTTGATGAGGCCAGACATCAATTGTTCTGTGGGAGTGCATTTTATAGTGCTGCTGATAGGGCTTTGAGTGACGGCATTATTAGTGCTCCAGGGATCGTGATCGCTGGCACAGTGAGGAAGAGCCATAACATGACCGCGACACAGACAGGAGCAAGAAACTGCACAAATGTAGAGAGCCCTTGTAAACATGCAAACATACTAGTCTGAAAAACTAGTTAACAGCTTGTTAAATGTTGACTTAAATGCACCAGCGATCAACTATCCCTAAAGACTTTTAGTGAGCACATTGCTAGATATATCCCTGCTTGCTAATTTTGTCTCACTAAGTATGGGGGCGCCCCTATATATCTGCTGTCAGAGCTTAACTGGCTTTTGATATGCACCTGCAGGTGACTGACACTGCCCTCTGTTCTGCTCCTCAACAGTTAGTATACCTACCTTTGGTTGACCAGAGGTTGCATTAAAGGATTCATTCTGCAAGTTTCCAATTTGCACAATGGAAACCAGGAGTCATAGTTAAGTTACAATTACTTTTACAAATTTTACTAAAGTGTTCTTCACATTTCCAAATGCCAAGTGCAAATGAGGCTAGAAGATAGTCACCTGTATGGTGTACAAGTTTCAGTATTCACCTGAATAAGCCTCATGCTGAAGTCATCAACTACAAATTGGCTGCCATCAGTGCACAGGGTAACTGCACATCCAGCTTCTCCAAGACATCCAACTGACCTGAGATTATAGCACATGTAAAGTTAAGGTTTATCTTAACTGCACTAAAAACTAGTTAGTTGCATAGAAGATTATGTCTCCAGGAATCATGGATATGCAAACATGTTGCCCCTTCCTTTCCAGTTTTTGGTGTGAGGTCTGGAATGAAGTGAAGTTGCAAGAGAGTGGATGTGTCATTGCATCCTCTGATGATAGATGAGCAGAGAGTGGCTTCAGCTTTGGGACTGCAGAACTGCCAGAGAGCTGTAAACAGATGTGGGTGAGGTGCAGAGAACTTAGATTAGTAGAACTGCATAATCTTTATCTGAAGCAGAAGCAATGCCTGTGACAAACTGGAGAGTGTATATAAGATGTATTATCTGCAGCCTTGTGCTTGTAGACCCAGGCCTTCACATGAGGTTAGGTATCCACATGAGGACGGAGGCTTCTGAATTTGTGCCAAAGATCTAAATGCACAAGTGAACACAGAGCACCTTTATAAAGAATACTACAGCACATGAATAAAGCAAAACCAGTTTTAAAAGAGTTACGTTATATGGAAAACAGATGATGCTCTAGATAAAAATGCAAGCTGTAACTACTTACCTTCAGATAGTGTACAACATGCAGCTGTGTTTGACTTCCATTAGTGCTTCTTGCAGAAATTAGTTAAGTGTTGCTAGTCACCCTAAAGCGGTTGACCCAGTAAAGAAACCAATATGCACAATGAGTCACAGATGAGTCTTCAGTTCAAAGAGGACTCTTCTCATCTAGGCAGCTGTTTATTCTCCTAGACAGTTGTAGCAACTGAGACAAATCAGACACAATTATGTGTTATAGGTAACCAATAATTGTTTAAAGCACTCTGGGGCCTGTCCCCCATCCCCGAGAAGTTCTCAGTTTTATTGTGCTAAAGAATGTGGTTGCCACATTGAGAGCAGAGAAGAGACACAGGAAACGTGCATCTTTCCTGCATTATCCCCACAGAACACAGACTTTCCTGCATTAATTTATAGACAGACTGTTCTATAAATGAACATGCACATCCCCAGGAAATGGTATCCATTATTACTGTTGTTGTATTGCACTCATTGTATTCACATGTCTTATGATACATTTAAGGTAACTTCAGTTATGCCATGTTTAGTGTCTATGGGTTCGTATCAAGAAGATTTAAATGCTTGTGTATGCAGTATGTCCATACCTGTGCAACACATCAGTATTACAAGAATGTTTAATAGTTCTTCTTCAAAACTCAGTTTATCAGTTGATCTTGCTCTGTCGTAAAAGCCCTGACAGGGGGTGTGTTGTCATCTGAAAATACAACATCTTCATTGGCCACATCAACCCTAAGAGGTTGGACTTTGACCAGAGGTTAAAAGCTAGAGCACAACACTGCGTGTATGTTATGTGTTTGTTAGTTTAGTTATGTGTTTGTGAGTTAGTTAATAAAGATTGTGCACAATAGATGTTTGGTTCTGACTCCGTCTGCTAATAAATTGCCTCTTAAATGATTTAGATCTTGACTACATGCTCTGAGTAGTACTGTACAAATAGAATGTTGTTGTTATTTTTAATTAAAATTTCTTAGACTTAATAATCAATTAACACTAAGTGTCCACTGGACGAACAGGTTAATTGATTGTAATATTAATTTTAATGTAGCTACATCAAGTTAATCTGATTAACTGATTCACATATTCATAATTAATCATAATTAATCATCAAAATGAGTTATGAATAATTATAAATATTACCCCTTTGAGTTAATTTCGCTACACAGTGTTCCCTTTGTCATTGTCAGGAACTGACTGAAAGCAATAATAAAAGCAACTATTAATGTCTCTACAGTAATAATAATTTTCTGATGATTATGTAAATTAATCACTGCTGTGAGCTAATGTAACACCTGCTATTAAACGTCAAAGAAGTTTAGAAGAGCTTGGAATTCTGTACCATGAGCCTTCAAGGTGGATAGCAGAGTCAAAAAGTGGACTTCCATTCTGAATGGAAGACCGCATACCCAGCTTGCCTATAGGATGTGTTACATAAAGTTCAGTTAGTATTAGTAGCAGCATGAATTCAAAAGAACTCTAGCATAAAAGAGCATTTCTAAGAATCAGCAGCACACCTGTTCTCAAACCTTTGGTGAAGGTAATTTTATTCTTTGATCAAATCCAGGTCTCATTCAATCCCAAGATGAACCAAGTATGTTTATTGGGTAAAATTAAGTCAGTTTTGGGACTTTACAACTGTCAGACAGCTGTAAAACAATGAGGGTGTCAGATACAATGTGTAGCAAAATTGTAGCTCCTCATCTGCAGTTCCTTATCTGCATCCTTGTTCAGACCATCTTCACACACATAGGCTATTTTTCTTTTATTTTTATAATGTTTTAACGAACTGGCCTTTTATTTGGATAACCCCTCATTATTCGTCCGCTTGGCAGTGCATTGGCACGAATAGGATGTATATTTATACTGCCTCGGAACTTTTAAACTTGAATTCATCCTCTCATCTGACTGCCGAAACATACAAAATCTGTACTTCGTTAGGAATTGCATGTCGGCCCTGTTATGTTCATCGGGGGTCTCGTTGTAGATTCAAGAAGTCTCACACCAGCCATGCATTTAACAGCTGTATCCCGTCATTTTGGTCAACTGCTCGTCGCCATACCAACAAGTCAGTGGCTACGAGGGGCAGTATTAATCTTGGCCACATCCGCTCTCTAGACTATTCATCTGTTAAGACTGTGTCAATTTCAACCTCATCAACAACTTCAGCTTCATCTCCAGCTACATTTGCACTACTTAATGCCAGATCTCTTTCAAACAAAACTTTTATTTTGAATGAACCCTAACCCTAACTTCTTCAGCTCCATGAACTTGGGCTTTTTATTCTTGACAGAGATCTGGCTAAATGCTGTGGATGCTGCCCCATTAGGAGAACTGATTTCAGCAGACTGTATGTTTTATAATACTCCAAGACTGTTTAGAAAGAATCATCATTGCAAACTTCTGCCTGTTGATGTCTTTACTTCACTTTACTTTACTTTGCAGCTAATGAAGATCAATCAATCCTGTCCCGTGTTCTGGGCACTCATCTATAGAATATAATAAGGATTTTATTGCTGAATTCTGAGAGGTTTTATCAACACTGGTGCCTCGTTGTGAAAGACTGTTAATTCTGGGAGATTTTAATATCTACATTTGCTGTAAAACACAACCTTTAGTCGAGGAATTTCTGTGCATGGTGGATGCCTTTAACTTGACACAGCTAGTTTTAGGTCCTACTCACATAAAAGGTCATACGCTTGATCTGGTACTAACCATGTGACCAATCTTGAGGTGGTAGAATCTGGAATTTCTGATCATAGTTTTGTTTTATTTGAATCTCTATAGCAACACTCCATTCCTCCACAGTTCTTCCACAGTTATGAGTTTTGAAAAGATTTATATCTCTAATTATCTCTCTCAAATTGAAGATGTGTTATATAGTACAGGGGACACTGCACAACTGATGAAAATATTCAACACAACCTGCACTGACATTCTAGACCAGGTAGCTCCTCTAAAATCGCTGAGATCTAGAAATAACACAGATATCCAGCCCTGGTTTAATGAGCATACCCGCTCCATTAGGCGGCAATGCAGGATAGCAGAGCGCAAGTGGAAGAAAGACAAACTTAGGGCCTCATATGAAATGTTCTGTGACTCCTTAAAGCAATATCAAATTGCTGTCAAGACTGCAAAATTAAATTATTTCTCTGAAGTAATTGCAAAAAATGCCCATAGGCCCAAAGTCATTTTTAAAACAATCGATTCAGTCTTGAACCCTACTACATTTGTGAAAAGTTCCTTGAATTTTTTGTGGACAAAATTCAGGACATCAGAGCACAAATATTGCCGTCAGTTGTTTCTCTCTCCGAATCCCAGGTGCCTTCCAGTTCTTTCAGGCACTTCAACCCTGTCTCACTCAACCAGCTGTCAGATATAGTTTCTTCATTGAAACCGACTTCTTCACCTATGGATGTGATTCCGTCACGTTTTCTTAAAGACATTTTTAATTCTGTTGCTCTCATTAAACTGGCCATAATATTCTCTGATTAGCGGAGTGGTTCCCACAAGCTTCAAACATGCTGTGGTGCAGCCTCTCCTGAAAAAAACAAACCTGGACCCTGACATTTTAAATAATTATAGGCCTATCTCAAAGTTGTCATTTCTCTCCAAAATTGTAGAAAAGGTAATCTACTCACAGCTTTCGTGTTATCTCGCTGATTGTAACATGCTCAATAAATTTCAATCAGGTTTCAGGGCATTTCATAGTACTAAGACAGCTTTGCTAAAAGTGACAAATGATATCTTATGCTCCCTGGATTCTGGGGATGGGGTCATCTTAATTCTTTTAGATCTCAGCGCAGCATTTGTGTTAACATGTTATAACATCATGTGGAGAGAGTGGTTGGTATTCAGGGGGTTGCATTAAGTTGGTTCTCCTCATATCTCAAAGGTCGCACTTTTTCAGTTAATATTGGCAAACATAACTCATCTTCAACACTGATCACATGTGGCGTTCGACAAGGCTCCATTTTGAGTCCTCTGCTCTTCTCTTTATACATGCTTTCTCTTGGTTCTGTCTTTCAGAAATATGAGGTTTCTTATCACTGTTATGCTGACGATACACAATTTTATCTTCCTGTCAAGTCCAGCAATGGAAATTCCATTTTAAATTTTATCTCCTGTCTAGAGGAAGTTAAAATGTGGTTGTCTGAAAACTTCCTAAAGTTAAATGGGGACAAAACTAAGGCCATTGCTTTTGGATCACCTTTGTGTGTCGCTAATATTGAAAACAAGTTGGGTTCCCTGTCTTTAACATTGCTGTTTAATTGAAGGTAGAAGCAATAAGCTCCTGGAAATAATGAATTACAATAATTATATATAGAAATATATATATAGAAATTTGTGAATGTGCATGTTGATCTAGCCTCGCAGGAGTTGCCGCATTATGTGAAATATTAGCTAAAAAGGTGTGTGGGTGAAACTGGGTGAGCGAGTCTGAGCCCCGAACATTATCAGGAAGGTTATTCCAGAGTTTAGGAGCCAAATGTGAAAACGCTCTCCCTCCTTTAGTGGACTTAGATATCCTAGGTACAACCAGAAGTCCAGAGTTTTGTGATCTTAAAGAGCGATAGAAGATCGGTTAAGTACACAGGAGCTAAACAATTTAGAGCTTTATAGGTCATTAGCAATACTTTATAATCGATACGGAACTTAATAGGTAACCAGTCATCCAATGTTTTACTTCTTTAACACACTCTGTCAGATTGGATAATTTGGAGATTTCATCTCGTCATGATGAAATATATAACTGAGTATCATCTGCATAGCAGTGGAAACTAATTCCATGTTTTCTTATATCACCAAGTGGCAGCATATATATTGAAAATAGTAGAGGGCCTAACACAGATCCTTGCAGCTATCCATAATTTACTATCGTTATCTTAGATTTTTCCCCGTTTAAATAGACAAATTGTGACGGTCTGATAGGTACTGTAACGTGTTTTAACAGATGAGGCAGAGAGAGAATCCAAGTGCACACAGTTTAATAACAAAAGGCAAAAAACAAAGACACTCCAAACATGGAAACTGGCAAATAATCCACACAAAGAAACAGGAACATAATCCAAAGACCATGAAGAAAGGAACAAGACATCCATGAGCCCCAACAGAGGAAAAGATACAAACAACGACTCATGACCCATGACTAAAACACAAGAGCTTAAATAGGCAAACTGAAACCAGTAAATTATCAACAGGTGGGAGAAATTAAGCCATAATGAGTCCAGGCACAGGACTGTGGGTAATGTAGTTCATAATGGGAGAACAACAAATTCGGAAGGAGTGCCCTCTGGAGGAACTCATGGGCACTCCAGCTGGTAAACGTGACATGCCCCCCCCCTCAAAGGAACGGTTTCCAGACGCTCCTAAAATCTTGTGACATCTTGTGAACTGGCTCAGGCGTGGGAACTACTGGACAGGAGGGTACATTAAAAACAGGACATGCTGGTGACAAAAATGGCCCAAGCTCCGTGGCCATTGGAGCTTGGTGTGTCCTAGCACTGTTTGCCAGAGGAGAACTGGCCCCCCGACTAAGCCTGGTTTCTCCCAAGGTTTTTTTTCTCCATTTTAACATCTGTTTGCCACCTGTTTGCCACCTGATGTCACCTGTTGGAGTTTGGGTTCCTTGCCGCTGTCGCCTTTGGCTTGCTTAGTTGGGGACACTTGACAATTGACATTTGATATTCAACAGTGCTTTGATCTGCCTGCATTGACACTATTCTTTAAGAGCTGCTGTGCAGCCAAAATAATGTACCAGTTATCAGTGTAAAGCTGCTTTGACACAATCTACATTGTAAAAAGCGCTATATAAATAAAGGTGACTTAAATGTTAAACAATAAATTCTGTTAGAAAAATAAGACCCAATCAGACTGTTACCAATCAAAAAGAATCATCAAAAAAATCCATCTTTGCACTGTAGAAGTGGCACAGAAGCTCCATCTGAAGCGGTATTATTTAGGCATATTTACATAGACTGCTTAATGTTGCTAAATAATGTTGTACGAATGTTTTTAAATATAATTTTTTTAATTTAGAAATATGTAAAACAAAAAAATAAACTTTTCAATTAAAATTAAACCCTTCAGTGGATGAAGTTTGTTTTTCTGGGGCAGCAACCCCTATAACTATTTTATCCCTGTTTGTTCCCGGGATTTCGGTGATGAATGCTTTGTAAAGTCCCAGTTCGGTGCTGGATTTGCAGATCGCGGGCGGTGAGTAAAGCTGCATCAGATGTCTGTGTTTTGTTGGCAATCGGCGCGCAAGTGCATATGATGTAAAAACCATGAACGTCTTTGTTCCCTTTGTATTTATAATGATGTCACAGCTAGCAGGCGATCTCTACGCAAAAGCTGCACGTGCTTGTGACTCTTTAGCTCCGCCCATGGCACTGACGGCAGACACGCCTCCAGGAGCTCGGCTTTTTTCGGAAAGACTCGGTTTAGCGTATCTATCTTTTATAAATATGATAAAACTAAAGACTTTTCGGAGATATGAAGGATGCATTGTTACTCTAAATGTACTCAAGAGATTACATGAGATTGGCAGAAACTGTGTGTGATACCTACCCTTTAAGTAAAAAAAGTTTCTGTAAAGTATAAATATGAAAATTTGGTTGCAATATGAAATGTCAAAGTGTATATGCAAGTTTGTCATTGTTGTACTGTTTTGTTGTTGTGTTTTTCATTAAGAATAATAATGAACCCACCCACCATTCAAGCAATTGCTGCCTCAGAATTGCCGCTACTTTAAAAAGTAAAAAAAATAAAATAGTAAGCGAAAGTAAAATGGCAGCACGGGCATTCATAACAGTGCGTGTGTTTTTATTCATTTTTGGTGGCATTTTTGCCCGCAAGCCCCCGTTAATTTCCAACCTTGCTTATGATAATTTAAATGTAGTATTTCCAGTTAATTTGGATGAAACTGCATGAGACAGTCTAGTAAGTGTGCATTACCTGTTTCACCTTGTGAACAATCTTTGAAGTGTAGTACTGTTTCACCTTGTGAACAATCTTTGAAGTGTAGTACGTTGCGCACGTCTTTTGCACTTGCTTTGCTGACTGAAGCAAAGTCTTTGAATGAAGGCATGTAAAACAGCCAATTGCAGTATGAAACAACTGTTAATGCAGATGCATTTTAGATGTACTTTTTGTTCCGATTGTATTATAGTTCTGTTCATGATCAATCGGGTCACTCGCACCAGTGCGCCTAAATATTTTTTCACACAGTTACTTTCAGGCGCAAATGCGAGCAAAATGATCGCTCTGTAGCGCCCCGCACATATTTCAGCAAACAGTGTTCCATAGGGATCAGTTTGAATTTTAGCCTCTCACACTGAAACAACTGAGAAAGCTTCAGTATTTGTTGTACCCACATGCTCCATCAGATTCACATGCTAGAGTCAATCTTAAAAATGACAGATTACAATAGAAAACATAATATAAAACAACAATAGTGTTGTTAGGCATGAAAGGAGCAATAGTTGGTTACAGCATTAGAGAAAAACCTACATAGTTCCTTCCCATTTTTTTTTTTTTTTTTTTACCTTTATTTATATAACGCTTTTTACAATGTAGATTGTGTCAAAGCAGCTTTACATTGATAATGCTGTGCAGCCAACATTATTTTGGCTGCACAGCAGCTCTTAAAGAATAGTGTCAATGCAGGCAGATCAAAGCACTGTTGAATATCAAATGTCAATTGTCCCCAACTAAGCAAGCCAAAGGCGACAGCAGCAAGGAACCCAAACTCCAACAGATGACATCAGGTGGCAAACAGGTGTTAAAATGGAGAAAAAAAAACAAAAAAAAAACCTTGGGAGAAACCAGGCTTAGTCGGGGGGCCAGTTCTCCTCTGGCAAACAGTGCTTTGTTACAACTCAGGTTGCTATCATAAGTCAGATAGGATCGCAACATTCAAAGTATTTAATTCAGTTCCATCCAGCTGAGGATCATATTCATCACACCGGTATGGACGGTTGTTGAGGAGATGCGCCACTGGTTGTCATGTCGATGAGGCCTTCACAGTGGATGATCTAGTTGACTCAATCTCTGCTGATACTTCAGGGCTGCGTTGTGGTTGTGTCAAGGCGCAGGTCCTCGGTCACACCTGGATGCGGCCCGGATCCGGTTGACTACGGTAAACCTCGGGATAAACAGAAAGACTAATATTAGCGTAGATGCCATTCTTCTTCTGATGTAACGAGTACATCTGGTGTTATAGGAAGTGTTCCCGGTTCCGGCTGACCTAATTTATGCAGCCTAATAATCCTTTAACGGATTTGAAAAAATAAATTGATAATGTGTTATGTGTATGCCAGGTTAAAGAGATGTGTTTTTAGTTTAGATTTAAACTGACAGAGTGTGTCTGCTTCCCGAACAATGCTAGGAAGATTGTTCCAGAGTTTAGGTGAAGGATCTACCACCTGCAGTTGATTTTGATATTCTAGGTATTATCAACTGGCCTGAATTCTGAGATCCCATTAATTAGTAGACATTATCACAAAAAGATGTGATAGTCCTCTTCAAGTCAAGTCACACTTATTTACATAGTAAAAACAATACAATACAGATTGTTTCAAAGCAGCTTTACTGTGATAACAGGAAAATTATTCAGTGATGCAAACAGTTCATTTCGTCTGTACTGTACAGCTCTAAAAGAAAAGTGTCATTGTCCAGCTGAAGTCAGTTCTTTGGTTCAGTTCCACTGTAAATGTCAATTACTAAATTAGTTAATTTCATCTATAAAGAAGTTCTGCAGAAAACAGCAATGTCCAGCTCAGTTCAGTTCTCATCTAATAGTGCCAAATGAAGCAACATGGTTTGTTTATGATTCCAGGCCCAACGCCCCAGAAAAAAAGTGTTCTGTGTGAACGGTCCCTTACTCTGTTCAATGTGGCCACTGACAAGGGTTGGATCTCCTAATTTTGATCTTCAATTTCTCAAACTTCACCAGAAAGTTCTAAAAATCTAAAAATGTTGTTCTTTAGTCATGTCAGAACTTGCAAATGGTCTCTCTATATATCTCTTGATTTGACTGATATAGAAATTTTACAGTTTTAAAAATGACTGATTTTTCAGTGTCATAAAGCTGAATTTATATAAATGATTCTTTCAATGATTTATTTTTGGTTGGATAATTCCTGAATTATCTGAACCATTTGTCTGTGTCCAGTTCCTTTTCTTAGTTGTTATGAGTGCTTTAGGGTGTTTTGTAAAATATTCTTTTAACAATGATTTATGATTTATGCCATCATTTTAGTGTAAAATTTAAATATGAAATATTGTATTTGTGTGATGGTAACAAATACGATAATCATGCAATAATCATTAAACTGTTATATGTTCATGAGGTTGTTGTTTTTTTTTTTTTGTTTTTTTTTTTGTACTGTTGTTTCAGACTGTTAATGCTGTCAAAGAAGAAACATCCAGATCTAGTATGAATCTCTGTGCTGACATTAAGGCCTGAGCTGCAGGTGTTTAATCCAGGTGTGACTCCATTGAGGTTTGGAACAACACGAGTAATTCATGACAAAAATGTAATTTTTTGAGTGAACTAACCCTTTAATGTCGAACCATCAGAAAGGTTCATCTTTGATATTTGTTGTGTTGTGACATTTTGGCTCATGCTGCTGTGTTTTGGTTTGAACGAATGCACATCATTTATTGTACAGAAATCAAACACTAGTTAAAATCTATAGACCTTAGATCAGCGCCATGACAGGTATGAAAGCAAAGGCTGTGAGGGATAGACTTGCCATGTCTTCAATGGCATCTGTTGTAAAAAGCTGTATAAAGCTCAGAACACATCATTTTCCACATCATTTTGTCTGGAGTTGTTTGTCTACTAAACTTGCTTGGAAAGATATTTTGCAGTGTTTCGTCTACAGAACAACCAAAAACACATTAAATAACAGTACAGCCCACTGAAGAGATGTACAGTATGTCTATCCCTCACAGATGCTGCTTCTGTGAATAAGGTCTTTTTCACAAAATATTAATTAATTAATTAATTAATATTAATGAAAATTGACAAACAAAATTGAAGTGATTGCTCAAAAGAAAAACTACATAAAATTGCTTATTGATTTATATAACATTGTGTCTTTGACAATGGTGATCTCAATCATTTTTAATATTTATATATTTACAGGTGCTGGTCATATAATTAGAATATCATCAAAAAGTTGATTTATTTCACTAATTCCATTCAAAAAGTGAAACTTTTATATTATATTCATTCATTACACACAGACTGATTAATTTTGATGATTATAACTGACAACTAAGGAAAATTCCAAATTCAGTATCTCAGAAAATTAGAATATTACTTAAGACCAATACAAAGAAAGGATTTTTAGAAATCTTGGCCAACTGAAAAGTATGAACATGAAAAGTATGAGCATGTACAGCACTCAATGCTTAGTTGGGGCTCCTTTTGCCTGAATTACTGCAGCAATGCGGTGTGGCATGGAGTCGATCAGTCTGTGGCACTGCTCAGGTGTTATAAGAGCCCAGTTTGCTCTGATAGTGGCCTTCAGCTCTTCTGCACTGTTGGGTCTGGCAAATCGCATCTTCCTCTTCACAATACCCCATAGATTTTCTATGGGGTTAAGGTCAAGCGAGTTTGCTGGCCAATTAAGAACAGGCATACCATGGTCCTTAAACCAGGTACTGGTAGCTTTGGCACTGTGTGCAGGTGCCAAGTCCTGTTGGAAAATGTAATCTGCATCTCCATAAAGTTGGTCAGCAGCAGGAAGCATGAAGTGCTCTAAAACTTCCTGGTATATGGCTGCGTTGACCTTGGACTTCAGACAACACAGTGGACCAACACCAGCAGATGACATGGCATCCCAAACCATCACTGACTGTGGAAACTTTACACTGGACCTCAAGCAACATGGATTGTGTGCCTCTCCTCTCTTCCTCCAGACTCTGGGACCCTGATTTCCAAAGGAAATGCAAAATTTACTTTCATCAGAGAACATAACTTTGGACCACTCAGCAGCAGTCCAGTCCTTTTTGTCTTTAGCCCAGGCGAGACGCTTCTGACGCTGTCTGTTGTTCAAGAGTGGCTTGACACAAGGAGTGCGACAGCTGAAACCCATGTCTTGCATACGTCTGTGCGTAGTGGTTCTTGAAGCACTGACTCCAGCTGCAGTCCACTCTTTGTGAATCTCCCCCACATTTTTGAATGGGTTTTGTTTCACAATCCTCTCCAGGGTGTGGTTAGCCCTATTGCTTGTACACTTTTTGTCTACCACATCTTTTCCTTCCCTTCGCCTCTCTATTAATGTGCTTGGACACAGAGCTCTGTGAACAGCCAGCCTCTTTTGCAATGACCTTTTGTGTCTTGCCCCTCCTTGTGCAAGGTGTCAATGGTCGTCTTTTGGACAACTGTCAAGTCAGCAGTCTTCCCCATGATTGTGTAGCCTACAGAACTAGACTGAGAGACCATTTAAAGGCCTTTGCAGGTGTTTTGAGTTAATTAGCTGATTAGAGTGTGGCACCAGGTGTCTTCAATATTGAACCTTTTCACAATATTCTAATTTTCTGAGATACTGAACTTTGGGATTTTCCTTAGTTGTCAGTTATAATCATCAAAATTAAAAGAAATAAACATTTGAAATATATCAGTCTGTGTGTAATAATGAATATACAAGTTTCACTTTTTGAATGGAATTAGTGAAATAAATCAACTTTTTGATGATATTCTAATTATATGACCAGCACCTGTATATGTATATTTATTGTTATGATCTTTAGGAGTCACAGTGTTTAAAGAGTCTGTTTCTCAGTGGGTTTCTCAGTGTGACTCTGGAACAAAAATGATCTGTGTATGTGAAAGTAAGTGTCTGTCTGTAGACAGTTCATTATGAAGAGCCTTTATATGAACAGCATGTCAATCATAGGATTTAACTCTCGACTCATTTATGATGTATTTTATTCTGTTGGATATCAGTGTATTATGTGCTCAGAGGGGATTCTGTCTGCCACGTCTTTAACTGCACTAAACTGAAGTGTGTCCAGAATTCTGCCCATTCATAGACAGTAAAGTATGTTAGTGTGTGCAGGTGTTGATGTGTGTGAGAAAGACATGGTGCCTGAACATGGGAAGCAGCAGAAATGCTCGTTGCAGCCGTCTAATACTGAGGGCGATGTGGTCGGATTGTTCGTGTTCAAAGCCCAAGAGGCCTGAAAGGACTTCCACAGCTCGCTCAGGCTCCCTTTTCTTTTTCACTGAAAGTTGGAAGATGACTCATACCACATCACAAACTAGTTCTGGCCTGCGTTGTTCCATACTTCTGTGCCATGTTCCTCTCAGACATTTCCGGTGGATAACGTTCAGTCCTTGCTATACGCTGTGTGTATCCTGCAGGTGGAGCTGATCGCCCGTGCCTGTTGTGAGTACATGAAAGCTCATTTTCACCCCTCCAACTGTCTGGCCGTCCGCATGTTTGCAGAGAGTCACAGCATTACACATGTGAGCATTTCAGCAAAGTGGTGAAGGAAGTGTGAGGATTTCATCTGCACTTCACCACAGCACCTGAAAACCCTGCTGGCCTCCAGTGACCTCAACATTTAGTCTGAGTCTCAAGTGTACAACTCTGCAATCAAATGGCTGAAAGCAAATCTGAAACACCACAACATCTGGCTGGATCAGATAATGTCTTAGGTTAGCCGCTCAGAGCTGCATTTTAAAAAAGAGGGGATACTATCAGGATAACAGTCGTTTCATTTAAAACTAAATAAATCATTATTTTACCATAATAACTCGTATTAAGCGCTGCTTGATTATACAGTAGTTCCTGGTTCTGTTGCCAGTGATGACTCACGTGAGCCACCCACTGGTGCATGCGCAAATAACATTTTTATGACGCAAAAGACGCGAGCTTGTTCACACCAGCTGTGTGAACAAGCCCTCACAGCTGGTGTGAACAAGCTCGCGTCTTTTGCGTCATAAAAATGTTATTTGCGCATGCACCAGTGGGTGGCTCACGTGAGTCATCACTGGCAACAGAAGAGAGTGGTTTTCTCCTCATTAGAGCTTCAGGTGAAGGGTTGCCAGTAGTAGATATGCACCGACCATCAATCAAAACCGGCCAGTTCCGTTTTTTTGTCCCGGACTTGCACACAAAATGCATTGCAATCATTTCCCAAAATGTAATTTGTGTGGACGTTAACAGAGGCCAGAGATGAGACACGCTGAAGACGGACGCAAAGAGAAGAGCTGTACCGGGCAGAGCAAGCTCACTGTTGCGATGCTCAGAATATTGGAAGACAATTCTACACATTAAATTGGGGTGGGGGCTTAACTTGCATTTCTGAAGGAACTAACTGACTTCACAAAAGTTTTGATAACATTTTCTTTTAGGGGCCGTTCACATATCGCGTCTTTTCCGTACGCAAGTCAGTTATTACAAATGTAGCCACGCGGCAGGCGCAATGTGCATGCGGTGCGTTTTCCAGGCGCATCGAGATGAAAACATCTCAACTTTTCAGGATGCCGCAAGTGCACCGCAGGTCATGTGACAAAAACCAACCGATCAGCTTCTGCCTTTCTGTAACAAAACTGAAAGCTCAGCCGAACAGCTGATCATAGCTGTACAGGGTGGTTTTTATATCTCATCTCCATAAATATATAAAATGCATAGATATAAATAAAGCTAATGCAAGGGCTATAAATCAAGTTTTCCTTTGCTGAAACTTCCCCCTCCTCGTGGAGAGCGCAGTTCATGGATTCATAGCAACGACAGACGCCATGGGAGTGCAAGCACTTTGGAAAGAAGGAGAAAGTGGTGCAGCCGCGCTTTCCACGCGTTTTTAGACGTGATATGTGAACGGTCCCTTAAAGTCTCGCTGTAGTCAATTATTTTATCACTTAACTTCCACTCGCTTGCGGCAGCTTAACTGTTGCTGTAGTGCGAGCAATATATGCTTATATATATATATATATATATATATATTGCTTAATAACTACACGTAATATTTATGATCATTTTCACATTTTTTTATCCCTCATAGAAAGCAACGTAATTACCATTATTCAAGGATGAGAAAGGTAGTAAAGACATTGTTAAAATAGTCCATGTGACTACAGTGGTTCAACCTTAATGTTATGAAGTGACGAGAATATTTTTGTGCACAACTAATTTTTACTTTCTCTCAAGTACTAAAAGTGAATACTAAAACAACGGTAATTGCTATGTTAGCTGTTTAAGCTGGAGATAGCGTGCGGAAAAAACTGTTCTTATGCCTAGATGTTCTGGTGCACAGAGATCTGTAACGTCTCCCTGAGGGCAGAAGTGCAAACAGGTTGTGTCCAGGTTGAGAGGGGTCTGTGATGATGTTACCTGCCGAGGGTAAGACTGAGGGATGCAAATTTATAGTCTGTTTTTTTTTTTTTTTTTAAAATAAAATATCTTACATTTTTTAGAAAATATATTTTTCTCAAAATAACACAAATAAATACTTATTAACAATATTAACAATATATTAATAACAATATTGCCAAAAATTGTAGACACTGTGCATTTTGTTAAATATTTTCTAAGTACAAATTTAGAAAAGTGACTTGGGGACATGACAAAATGCTTTAGTGTATGATAGAAATAAGACATTTTATGAAAAAAATTATTTAAATACAATAATTATTTTTATTCATTATAATGCGCTATACAAATAAATGTGAATTGAATTGAATAATGGACATACCAAAGTATTGTGAAAAGCTTTTAACATTTCATTTCTATGAACCACCACTTGGGACTGAAATATTACCAAATCCCAGGTATCACTCTGGTACAAAATGAATTGTGCCCAAAAGTTGTCATCTGTCTTTTGATTAGGTTTCTGGGTTAGGGTTAGGGTTAGGGCTAATGTTTTATAATAAGAGCGACCTGGTGGATTTCTGCGGGAAATTCAAGCATGCAGCAGTTTGTCTCTGCGTCATTACATCATGTCTGTAAACAGAAAGAAGGAGTCCAGGCTAGTTGGCTTTATCATGTGAGGATGCTGCTTGTAGCGGATCATTTATAGCCTGTTCTCACAGCAGCTGAAATAATTAAATTTATCATTTTGATGGCGGATTGTAATCCAGAAAGGTTCAAATGACAATCATCAGTGACAACAGGAGATTTACCCCTGAATTAGTGAATGTCAGGGTGCAGAATAAGAGTCCAGTCAGTGTAACTGATAGAGTGCACTGCATATGAGGTTGGTGGGGTGTGCTGCTGTGTGGGTTGTTATTGGTATGAGTTTGAACAGTCTGATTGCCTGTGGAAAAAACTTGTCTTGCAGTCTGCTGGGTTCTGTGAAAATATCTGCCTGACCATGATAGTGAGAGCAGTCCATGGCTAGGGCAACTAGAGTCTCTGATGACTCTCTGTGCTTTCCTCACACACCACCTGGTGTAGATGTAATGGAGGAAGGGAAGCTCTCCTCCAACAATGCATAGAGTGGTAGGGAGCGGTAGGAAGCACAGAGGGGCGCGCCCCACGGGTCTGAACATACATGCCCAATCTTCCAGACATCCACCACTGTGGTGGAATTTGCACCATGCCCAGAATGGTGCACTTTTCCGGCCTTGTCACGCTCAACTGCCCCTGGAAGGCCACCAATCTTCCAGACATCCACCACTGTGGTGGAATTTGCACCATGCCCAGAATGGTGCACCTCTCCCGGCCTTGCTACACTCAATGTTGTCACCTTCCAGACATCCACCACGGCGGTGGAATTTGCACCATGCCCAAAATGGTGCACTTTTCCCAGCCTTGCCACGCTCAACTGCCCCTGGAATACTTATCCACAAGGCAATGGAACGGTGGTTGGTTGTGAGGTAACCTCTGGGGACCACCGCAGCTCAGAGATCCCCTGCCAAATTAGCCTGAGGCCATAGGCACCCAGTTACCGTGTGTAGCCACGAGGAGGCCTGACAGGAGTCTAGGTGAAGGAGAGGCTTTGTACTGGCAGAGAGAGAGGACCAGATAAATGCACTGCTTCCCTATTCACCACAAAGGGCTAGCCAGCAGCAGCAAGCAGTCAAAAAGAGGCTAGCAAACAACCATGCATCTTCCTTTACTTACTGCAACACTGTACGAGATGCATCACAACACCCTGTGCATCATGCACATACACACGAACAAGGGCAAGAACTGCAGGGAGTTGTGGTGTCGGGGACACTGAAGACACCCTCGTCATTGCCCTCGTCCCCCACCAAAAACTCGTTCTACACACTAGGTCTGCAGGGAGTTGTGGCAGCCCCCTGGGAGAGTTTGGCCACAAAACCAACAGACTTTGGCCACAGAACTTCCTGTGGGAAGGAAAAGTGCACCCCGGCCTTCCGAACCCGCAGAGGGGCGCGCCCCACGGGTCCAAACATACATGCCCACCTCGTGTTTCGACACGTGAGGTGGGGGGGGGGGGCACTCTGCCCATAGCGGCCAATTCTGACGGGCATGCCCGGGCATACCCGGGCAGTGGCCTGACCCCTGGTAGGTCGCCAGTCTTCCAGACATCCACCACTGCGGTGTATTTAGCATCATGCCCAGGATGGTGCACTTTTCCGGCCTTGTCACGCACAACTGCCCCTGAAAGGTCACCAATCTTCCAGACATCCACTACCGCTGTGGAATTTGCACCATGCCCAGAATGCTGCACATTTCCCAGCCTTGCCACGCTCAATGTCGTCACCTTCCAGACATCCACCAACATGGTGGAATTTGAGCGTGACAAGGCTGGAGACAGTGCACCACCCTGGGTATGGTGCACTGTCTCCGGCCTTGTCACGCTCAGTCTCACCCCTTTAAGGTCACCAATCTTCCAGACATCCACCACCGCAGTGGATTTTGGAGTCAAATCTTCAAAATAAAAATACACATCAAAATAGCTCCTAACATTTACCTAATAACTCGTTACAATTTATTTTCCCAACAGATCCATTTACAATCATTATAGCCCACAAAACAATTACATAAACAAACCTAAACTTGTTAATGTTAAAAACCTTTCATCAAAATGACAAGCATCAGAACATACAAGTTGTTGCTATTATTACTGAATTTCTCACACTGCATTTTTCTTTATCATGACAATACATTTGTCATGCGCTTTTCTAAAACGTTACAAACTGTATTGCATTATGTATTTCTGTATTTTATTTTATTTGTTAATAAGACATACTCATACATACATATGATTGCAGCCACCGTTACACAAACGGGGCCTGTTGGCTAGAGGAGAACTGGCCTCCTGACTCAGCCTGGTTTCTCCCAAGGTTTTTTTTTTCCTTCTCAATTTTTATCACTGTTTGTCACCTGATGACACCTTTTTGAGTTTGGGTTCCTTGCCGCTGTTACCATTGGCTTGCTTAGTTGGGGACACTTGATATTCAACAATGTTTTTTGATTTGCCTGCATTGTATGCAAACTGAACTGAGCCGGACTATGACATCACTGTTTTCTCCAGTGCTGATATATAAATTAACTAATTATTGATTTTTACAACGGAATAAATCAATACTGAATTTACTTAAATGGACAATGACACTATTTTCTTTAAGAGCTGCTGTGCAGCTAAAATTATATACCAGTTATCACTGTAAAGCTGCTTTGCAGAATCTGCATTGTAAAAAGTGCTATATAAATAAAGGTGACTTGATTATGCATCTTTTAGTTTTTATGGCATAAGACACTGTAAATGATTGTTTATTGTTTCATGTACACTAGGATTTGCAGCAGAAGAGCTGAAAGTGTCCTGGAGCAGCTAATCATCAGTGTTTGTTAAGGAGGGGGAGAACATCAAGAACCACCTGCGGACATTGGCACTGTTATTGAAGCAGTGAAGGTTCTGAGTGAACTGACCTGTCGACCTGGCTTATCTAAAACATATCTTGACATGAAGAATGAAGACAGGTAAGTTAATATCTCACTCTCTTTGGAGTTAAACTGTGTGTAGACGGACAGATGACAAACCACACACTGAACCAACATTTTGCCGATCATGCTGTCATCTGCAGTTCCTACACAGAGCAGTTATCAACAGGTGAAAAAAGGCGTTATTTGAGGCGTTATAGTGTTTTGCTGACAAGACAGTTTGGAAGAACAAATGCCCTCGAATCCACTGTTCTGGTGCAAATATAAATGTCACAGTGCAAAGCATACAGCAGCTCTGGAGAAAACAGCAAGAACTGAACTGAGCTGCTCTTACATGACGTTTAATGTAAAAAAAAAACTCACTGAATTCTGATGAAATTCACAAAAATACTTATTGCTTTCATAACATGCAATAGTTAAATTTGTCACTATTATAATAAAAAATTCTATAAATTATTCTTTCACCAAATGATAAAAAACAAAAAAAAACAAACAAAAAAAAAAACAATTCAGGTGCCAAGCAACATAGCAACTAATATAGATAGATAACAGATTTTTGAGAAATTATTATTTAAATTTGCACCATATTAGATTAGGCTATGACATGAGAAAAAAAAAAAAAATCAGTGAATGTTTTTATTGCATTGTTTTTTATTTTCTGTAAAAATAATTAACAGTAACTTGTCTGAAGTTAACTGTAGTCAAAATAGTACTTATAAAAGTTCAATATTTTCTTTATAAAAATTCTAGAATGTTAACAGAAACTGTGCGGCTGCACTAGTTCATCACACTGCGTTTAACGCTTCTGAGCTGGAGGCATTTGGTAACGCACATATTTCCAGAACCTTCTGTTTGCATGATCACTGCCATTCTGCCTCCATCTCAGGATTCCTCTGGTGCGGCAGATGTACCGCAGAGACTCGGGCAGCAGAGCTTCTTCAACGCTGTCCTCCACCTGCACCAGGATGACTTTCAGACCCTGCTTCACAAGAGCATCATAGAGACCCACTCGCTGCTCATAAGCCAAGGATGATTCTTCCAGTCGCACACCGTACTCTGATACGAGGGGTTTCTTGGTAGCATCGGTCTGAGATGCCGCACAGCATTGTGATGTAAGAACAATGATCAACCTTCGACTTCGGCTCATTCTGTCAGCCACCACTTCATGCACCGCTGAAAAAGAGTTGATTAGTGTCAAACGCTTGTTTCTTAGTATGATTGCCTTACAATATACACAATATCAATTTAATGCATCCTTGCTATATAAAAGTATTTAATTTCTTCGAAAGAAGTTTTTTAGTTTTTTCGAAAGAAATTCATATAAATGCTGTTCTTTTTAACTTTCTGTCATCAAAGAATCCTGAAAAAAGTTTATATTATATATATATATATATTTACAACTGTTTTCAACATTGATAATAATCATAAATGTTTGTTGAGCAGCAAATCATCATATTACAATGATTTCTGAAGGATCATGTGACACTGAAGACTGGAGTAATGATGCTGAAAATTCAGCTTTGATCACAGGAATAAATTACACTTTACTATATATTCATATATATACTTTTATATGCTTCACTTCACTTCGTTTTAATTGTATTTTTTATTAAATAAATGCAGTTTGGTAATAAGAAGAGACTTTCAAACACATTAAAGATCTTACAGATCCCAAATTTTTGAACGGCAGTGTATATGACTGACAAATACGTACCACAGTAAGTTTATGAGACTAATCCAAATAGATGGGAATTTTATATGCAATTCAAATCCATAAATCTTACATTTAGGCCTACAATTTTTTTATTTATTTTTGAGTAGGCCTATCTGCTGACAGTTATTCTCAGTGTTTGTGTAGTGCTGGGTGATGTATTAAATATTCATTGTAAACAAAATAGTGAATATTACAGTGATTTTTTTCTGCAGTTTTTATTTGTGCATTAATAGAGATGTTTCAATGATTTATTCCAAAACCCCAGCATCACTAAGATGTTCACTGATGTTTCCACGTGGAAGTATTCGTATATTTCAATATTTTAGTAGAAGTATCTGTAGGTAAATATTACTGTTTATGACTGTGTTGTTATATTGGTGCATGACAATGATTAAATATGATTATTCATCTTGTTCATTTAGTGAAAAACAGTGTAAAAACATACATTCATAATTTGAACAGGATTTTATTATTGACTGATTTGATGAAATGATTTAGGGAGTCATGTGGGGCAGAAATCAAGCTATTTCAGAGCAAATACATAAACAGACTGAAATCTGTCTGAAGGCTGAAAATGGTTAAGATACATATTTGTAGCTATAGACCGACCAGCCCTTCAGGTTGTGTGTAGCTATGTTCATGTGACAGGGTGTTTACCTTCCCCAGGAAGTTCATCACGACCACTGATGAACAGATTGTAACCATAAAGATCTTCAAGCACCGCAGGAAGGAAATGTAGGGCAAAGGTCATTGCGGAAGATGAGCTGAGTTGATCACCATGGAGATAACTCACATATGCATCATATGACTTTCCATCTTAAATGAAGCATGAGAATAATCAATACGCAACAATTAAATTACTATATAATAATTGTATAATTATATAATTTGATGAAAAATAATGATGAACAAGCAGTTTGTCACTGATTAATTGGCCTTTTTGGAACTTGAAGTTTATGTCAAAGAATTCCTGGTAACACTTTACAATAAGGTTCATTAGTTAACATTAGTTAACTACATTAGTTAACATGAACTAATAATGAACTGCACTTCTACGGCATTTATTAATCTTTGTTAATGTAAATTTCAACATTTACTAATACATTATTAAAATCTTGTTAACATTAGTTAATGCTCTGTGAACTAACATGAACAAACAATGAACAAGTGGATTTTCATTAACGTTAACGAAGATTAGTAAATACAGTAACAAATGTATTGCTCATGGTTAGTTCATGTTAGTTAATATATTAACTAATGTTTAACTAATGAACCTTATTGTAAAGTGTTACAGAATTTCTTTCGTATCTGATTCATGCTTGTATCGAACAATCATGCAGTTCATCTTTGATTAAGTTTACATACTTAAAGTACTATTTGTTGTAATGCCTTAAATTTTTGCTGTATTACAGCAGAGATTTTTGTGAAAATCTAATTAAAAAAAAAGTTAACTAAAAAAAAAAAAACATTCAGATGCATTATGATTATGATCATTTTAAAATGCACTTGTAATAATGATCCTCTGAAGGCGAGATAGAAGAACCCAAGTGCAGTTTATTCATTCCAAACATAAAACAAACAAAGACTTGACTTGAAACAGAAACAGAAACTTACCAACAGCAGATTACAGTGAACAAAGCTAGACAAGATACAATGGAAACATGAGGGCTATTTATACACGAAGACTAATGAAAGCAATGAACAAAGAACCCATCAGAACAAGACACGATCACATAATTGCAAGATACAAAAGGAGCAAGGGAAGCACACGGAAAACAGGGAACGTGACTAAATTTCACAATAATAATGCCACAATGCGAAAAAAAAATGCAACACATTTCTTTTCTTTTTTTTCTTTTGATTTTGGTTTGAAAATAATGTTTGATGTTGCCGTGAAATTCACCCACTTGTATTTCAGAATAAACATTTATTGCCATTTATAATCAAAATCAGTTTGATTTTTAAACAAAAGCATTGCGATGGTCACTGGAGTCAGTCTAACTGACAGCATCTCTACAGAAAACAGTCGGTAAACACATACCACTGCATCCGGCAGACGGACACACATGCCTGTAAGCCAGAACCAGATCGACTCTACCGAGAAACGCCACGGCACCCAATAAAAAGACAAGAGCCACCAGACCGAGACCGATCCAATAATTACGCTCCTTCTGACTAGCTGCAGAAAAAAACAGAATGAAGCAGGCTGGAAAAGAGGGAACATAATCAATTGTAATATACAATTTAACCTAGAGCTCACCTGGGATGAGTATGAATCTTCCAGAATCTGAACCTGCTGGATGTTGAACCATACAGGTGAGTTTAGTGTACAGATATTCAGCTGTGACTTCTGAGATGGATAAAACTGACAGCATGTACTTCTGGTCGTTCTCCTTTAAGCTGGAAAAACGAGACATGCAGAAGCAAAATGGTTTTTAGTCACATCATAGAGAAACTCTCTCTCGTTATTTACATATAAAGAGCAAACGTTTTAGTAACACTTTCTATGCTTATAATGATTTTTAGCCACATTTATACTTATTAATAAGTATTACTATTCTATAAATATATTTATAAAGACTCATTAAGATCTATACTACATTATAAGAACAGTTATAGATACATTTATATTATTTTTATAATTACTTATAAGTAATGCATTTGCTTTTTCAATGTGCATGTTTACAATCCATTATACACTGATTTATAAATGATCAAATATAAAATAGTTCCAGAGACATTTGTTTGCTGTATCAATTAGTTATTAATTATATCTTTAATGGCTAATGTTTGCATTAGAGGTCATGAAAGGTAATTTTGATTTGTTAAAATCTATATCTCCTCAGCCATATGCATGGTATTGCTTATAGCAGTTTGGAAGTATACTTAAATATTGTTGCAGTGTTTTGCAAGTATGTAACATTAAAAAAGATCAATTTTGTTTTTTTTTATTTTTAATTTTTTTTATTACAGGAATGGTTGTTCATTAGTTACATTTACAAGTAAGCAACTTAAAATGTAAAAAAGATTGTAACAAATCAAAATTACCTTTCATGACCTCTAATGCAAACAAATGTCTCTGGAACTATTTTATATTTGATCATTTATAAATCAGTGTATAATGGATTGTAAACATGCACATTGAAAAAGCAAATGTATGGCTTATAAGTAATTATAAAAATAAAATAAATTAATCTATAACTGTTCTTATAATGCGGTATAGGTCTTAATAAGTCTTTATAAATATATTTATAGAATAGTAAATAGTAAATGGAGCTATAATTCATTATAAGCATGGTCTTCATAGAAAGTGTTACCAACATTTCTTTAGTCCTTACATGGTGCTCTTGTAGTTCAGAGTGAGAGATTCAGAGTCACTAAACCAGTATATCAAAGTTTCTTCCATGTCGTTCTTCCCAGCAAGAGCTTTGCAGCTCAGATTGTAACTTTCACCTGTGGTGACATGAATATTATTGCACTTTTCAAAATGATTCGGTTTCACAACTTTCAATTTTAATTTAACATTCTGTGTTTTGTGACCAATTCGATTTAAATTCTCACTCATGAAATAAAAGAGATTTTTGCACAACTTTTTTCACAGATCACAAAAAACACATAAATAGCCTTGAGTGAAAACATGTACAAGTGTTAACTATTTCACACGTACCATAACAGAAGAGTTAAATATGTCATCATCACTCACCAAGTGTCACTTCGAGTGTTTCTTCCTTTGGGTAGATGATTTTAGGCTCCGTCACCACTGTGAACATTACCCACAAAAACACCTCATCATCATCTCTTCCATCAAACCACAGAAACACGAATCTCTCCATCTCAACTGTGTCACTTCAGCTGTATACTACCATCTACTCTGTGTTGATATTATTAGGGCTTTCTTAAGTGAACAAACTTTCAAATCTTATTTCTTATTTCAGACATCTTTATAATAGCGCTAAACTGTTTAAAACCCATTGAGCACTGAAAAAAAAAAGTGCGTTGAATTTACATGATTTAATAGTGTACATCAGTCCCACATGAATCAATTAAGTTATACAAATATAATTTGTTAATGTAACTTTAACATGATAATTTTTAAGTGATGCAATTAAGTAGTCTGAAAGTGAATTTTGTAAGGTTTATTGATTTATGATTTATTCTTTCAAAACATCCATCCATCCAATATGTTCTTTCATTCAATTCATGTACGTGTTACATTATTGATTCTTTAGACTGGACTAGGTAGTCAACAATCTATTAACTACCAACAGTGCACACACTCTATGTTAGCTTTCAGCTCAAAGCTGAAATTGAACGTGAAGCACCAGACCACAGCCTAAGCAAATGCCCCACTCTTCTCCACAATGGTAACCATTTTTTTTTTAACATGTCTATTGTTTTTATGAATTTTCATTTCAGTTTTAAGAGTTAGAGCTAGAGTTTTTAATTTTAGTACATCAAGTTAAAGGTGCACTATGAAGGATTTTCAAGCAATAAAAAATAAAAGGATAGAGTCACAAAAATCATCACTCATGATACACTAGAAGTGTGCCTGTAATTTCTTACTTTATTGTTGAATTGCCACGGGACGTTTCTGACGTTTTGGCCAGTGGGTGTGTCACTTCAGCCAATAGCAACACGCAGCACAGGTGAGGGCGGGACTTTATGTGTCTTGACACAAATATAATTCTCTAATGTTGTTGTTGCCTTATTGATTGCTGTCTGTAACTCGACAGATTACTAGGCATTGCAATTGTTTTTATGAGGACACTATATAATATTAGACATCTAATTATTAGTGTAACTGTTCTTCGTATAAACAAAAAAACAAAACAAAACAAAAAAAACGCTATTTATGCATGATAAACACAACATTTGCAAAACAGTTCATTTTCCCGCAGGAACAGCATTCTCTTGAGTCGGTTAGGCTGCATGTGCAACTCATGTATCAGGGGAGGAATATATTTAGCACAAAATCTATTTTGAGTGCTGCAATTTTACTTTAAAACATGATATTATTTAATATAATTATTTAATAATTATAATTTAATTATAAGTCTTCATGTTTATAAAAGAGAACATAACTAATTAAATACAAAAACATTTCATTAACTGTTTGTTGTCTGTTCCAGCCTACATAGGCAGCATGTTAAGGCATCATAGGTGCCTGATGCTAATAATTCAAATTACTTTCTAAGTGACCTGCTTTTGGACAAATTCTAACGCATCCTTCACACAGAAGGCAAACCCAAAATACATTGTGACAATTTCAGTGAAAACGTGTCAAATATAAACATAGTTAAATTTAGTTTATAATAATTGTAGACTATAATGATAGACAGCTAACTAGGTTTTTGATATAGCCACTAGAGTTGTGAATTGTCATTTACCAAACTCTCGAGACTGGTAGTAGATACTTGTAGTCTGGGCAGCAGAGTAGTTTTGCCCTTCAAAAGTAAAGTTCACAAAGCAAGTGTACAGTCCAGCCTTCTCCGGGGATCTGTTCACCAGGAAAAACTTACTGTTAGTCTCATTGATTGGATGGCAATTCTACAGAGGGAGAAAAAGAAAGAGATTAGCAAGCCAAGAGATTACAGTGTCCACACACGCACAGAAACATTTAAATGTGAAAGTGAATCCTTTAAATGAGAAGACTGTGTACGTCTGCAACTTCAGAACCCACAATGCTTCGCATACTGATGACTAAAGCAATGTTTTCCCATCTTACAGAAAAAAACAACTTGCCTCATGTTTGCTATATTTGATGAAAGTAATATTAACCATCTGATGTATTGAAATCAAATGGTTTTTAGTCATTTTTAGCAGGCTGGTCTGAGCTGGTCTTTTCAGCAATGCACAGTTCAGTTTTGTTTATGCCACGCAGATTTCATGTGGTCGCCACTTCTGTAACTATAACTGAACTCAGTGTGAACAGAACAAGAAGAAACGCTTAGACAAGGACCTACACCACATCCTAACCAGATGCGATTTGATACGATTCGGCAACAAGCAATTTATCTATCTAAACCAGAAGTGACAACAAAATCAATCCAAAATCACAGCCAATCAGAAGAGTGTGTCGGCGGAGTCTCTCTGCAAGCACTGCACTCGCAACCAAATCAATCCAATATCACAGCCAATCAGAAGAGTGTGTGGGCGGAGTCTCTCTGCAAGCACTGCACTCGCAACCAAATCAATCCAAAATCACAGCCAATCAGAAGAGTGTGTGGGCGGAGTCTCTCTGCAAGCACTGCACTCGCAACCAAATCAATCCAAAATCACAGCCAATCAGAAGAGTGTGTGGGCGGAGTCTCTCTGCAAGCACTGCACTCGCAACCAAATCAATCCAAAATCACAGCCAATCAGAAGAGTGTGTGGGCGGAGTCTCTCTGCAAGCACTGCACTCTCATATTACACCATTTTAATATTATTAAAAATACATGCTGAGTGACTGAAAAAATCTGTCAGAGAACACACTTGTTTGTTCACAGTTTGAAAGTTCTTGTTTCTTTTCATTTATTTTCAAGATCTGAGGTGAATTGTCCATAAACCGTTTCAGTACAACTATAAATGATATTCAGACTCACTTTAGATGCTTTTAACATTAAAAAAAGCACATAATCAATACCTGAGATTATCACTGTCATACTGTGTATGTTGTTGCCCCAGCCATAACATTGCAGAAATAGAAACTTTCTAAAACAGAAATGGCATGTTGCGGCATGTTCTGTCAGGACACTGTTACAACCGTATTTACCTGTGGTGTGAACGTGGCATATGATAATGCTGGTGATATGCGTGTAATTTATGGTTCTGCAGACACATTTTCACACTTACATTTCGCCAGGTCACTTGAGCTCCAGGGTCCAACTCAAAGATGTGAGGAAGGAAACATTCAAATTCCTTTGTGCTCTTTACTTCGTGTATTATGTCCATACGGGGGCATGTTTCATTCTGAATGGAGACTTCATGTATTGTTTCCCAGGTGTCATTGCCTTCTCTGCCATATAGAACACAAGCAGAACAACAGTTGGGATGAAAGAATATCCTGAACACAAATGAGACAGTGCCAGTGCAAAGTGTTTTAATGTATTTTAGCATGTTTATGCTCTACACCTTTAATTTCAATTGATAATTCTCAGTTTAATTTCAGTTTAATTTTTAGTATTTGGTTCAAGTTTCAAGGTTTTGTCCCTGGTTCTTCTAAGTATGCAAGAATTATGCTGTATTTCAGTACGAGTTTGAAGCTCATGCCATGAGGAATTAAATATCCTTGGATTTCCTTAAATTTACTATAAAATATAATGTATATTCAAAACTCAAAATCACCTACTGAAAAAGAGCATTTATAGAAACTAAACTGCAGAAATGGCTTGTTCTCAACAGACTGTTTAAACACATAAACAGCTGAACATACATGTCAACGATTTCTACGCAGTGTTCAGAAAGTTCAGAAAGTCAGATTCTTCTGAAGAATCCTTCACTTTGAACAAGAAACCTGATCATTCGGCCATTTCATTTTCATTTTAAAAGAGGCTTGTTAATGCTAAGAGAGTATTAAAATGACCGAATGATCATTTTCAATTTTATTAAGATTGTAAATGGACCTTAGCGGGAAAAAAACAACATAGTTTGTGGATAAACAAGTGGGCTCCAGTACGTGTCAAAACCAATTCAACAAAAACTTGAATTGAATCAATACCTGCTGAGGCAAGAGTATTCTCCGCTGTGGACGGGCCGAGCAGGGAGGAACCAGAGCACATCGTCTTTAATGGATATTCCACTGGTGTTTTCCAAGCTCTGACTGGGAACACGACTCCAGCTCGCATTCTGACTGTTACTGCTGCATTTGAGTCTAAATACAAGACCAGCAACGAAGTCAACTTTCTTGCGATCTGTCTTACTCTCTTCAAGAGGAAAACCTGAAAAGAAATGTGTCAGTGAGGGACTAATTACTGTTTTAATACATGTGTAGAGGACTATGTTCAATTTACAGAAGTACCAGTTATTCCACATTTAATTTGACCCAACAATAACAACCTAAATGATTTGTGCAATTATGGTTAGCACATCATTAGTCACAGAACATCAGGATTACGAAAAGCAAAAACACTTGCACCCAGGGTTTCCTAACCGTTCTCCCGCATTTAAGACATCAAAGTCATTTTAAACTTACACAGGAGGAGTTTGTGGTTTAAGGTATATGCTGTATGAACACCTAGTATATTAAGGGATTTCGCGTATGCCCTAACCTGACTTCCAACATTTTAGTTCTAATTTGTGCCACTGTTCTAAAAAAATTCTCATTGGGCATTGTTAAACAGATGTCACATTTAAGATGTTATATAGTTATTTTTTAAATGAAAATGTACATAAATAGGTTAAGCAAAACAAACGTGTTCAGGTGTACAAATATTTTTAGTGTCTCTTATACTTCCTATAAAGAACCATGATTGTCCCTTATTTTAAGTTGACAACATTTATACCTAAATAACACATTCAACAACAATACAGCTAGTGAAAGTATGTGATTTCGGATTCGGCTTTTCATTTATTTTATTTTTAAGGGTTAGGGTTATTATACAGCGCGTTTACATGCACTGATTATGCTCGAGCACGAGGTCTGAACTTTATAGCTTCGTGGTTGAAAGGAAAGTAAAAAAGTATGTAAACAGTCACTAAACTTATGAATTGGGGAACTTGTAGCCTACACACAGTTATAAATAAAACTTCAACATCTATCATGATAAACTCTGGTAAATGATGCAATCGCTAGTCAAGCTCCGTCAAGTGCATAGATATTAATCTTCAACTTTTTTCATTCTTTCGGTTGTTTGAACGTCAGTTAACAGCGACAGACAAACATGCATGAAGCAAACTCGGACTCGAATAGGCCTACAACTTTCTTCCTGAAGCCAACATGAAAACAGGCAAATAATACCATAACCACAGGATTCACTGAAAACAGCGACCCTTACCTGCGACCCAAAGGGCGGGTAGTAAAATCCATCGCAAATAAAATGTGGAAAAGCTCATCTCTGGTTTTCGTGGCATTTAAGGGCAGTTTAGTTCGTTTCCAGCAGCGGTCGGACCAGTTCCAACAGCAGCGCCTGCAAGACAATAAAACAGAGGCAAACTTCAGAAAGAAAGACAGAAAGAAAGAAACAAACAAACTTCATCCCTCGTGACCGACATCAGGTCGGGATACGAAACTCAACTAAAGCCATCTAGCTGTCACATTTCCCGTTTTCTCCTGAGAAACATGACAAACACCTACAGGGTTGTCAATGTCAGTTGGCACGCGACATTCTCTGTGCAAGATAAACTATTTACGCTTATAAAAGTACCATAAATGATCAACAAGAATTAAAACTTCAAAGTGATGCTCAGTCACGACAAATGACGTATTATCGTGTATTCTGCACAGAGATGTCAGTGCACGTCACAGTAAAGCATAACGGATTTAGTTGGACTAATAGTACAGAAACACAAACGTATAGAAATACTTGTTTGCTTAGGTTACTAAGAGTAAAAAGAATGAAACTGTGGTGAGAACAGCAGCCGAAGCGTCTCACCTTGCGTGGAGGATAGTGCAGTTTGACCTCAGCAGCGCTTTCTCGGAATTTCCTCCAGACAGACACGATTATACAGTTTTTCTGCTGAACCACTGCGGTTTGACGCAACCGTGGAGAGTACAGCTTCCCACCGGCCCACCGCTGCTCCCGGAAACACGAATACGACTTCAGTCAGAGCATCAATGCTGTTATGCAGTCCACTTTTATGTAGGCTCTATTATATATATAGATAGATAGAGAGAGAGAGAGAGAGAGAGAGAGAGAGAGATCAGTGAAGTCAACTTTATTTAGCCTATATTTTTACAATATAGACTGTGTAGGGGCGCAGATGGAATTTAGAAGTCTTTACTTTGCTTTGCCTTGAATATGTCATTGTCCATACCACTGGAATAAAGTCGGATATGCCAATCCATTTATTGTCCATTTGGCATTTCAAATAACAAAAATAAAGTAAAAGAAAAATAAAACTTCAAACATAGGGTTAGGGTTAGAAAACAGAATGTTAGTTTCAGAAAATAGTGTCATTGTCCAGCTTATCCCTTTTAGGGTCTTCGGGGTCATTTTGCCCTAAATTACTTTTGCTAAAATTAAAAAAAAAAAAAAAGTTATCTTTGTCCAAATGGCATTTTTTGTGAGAATAAAGCAGCCTCTGATGATACAGATGCTCACAGATGTTTCATTGTTGAATTTCAGTTGTGTATAAATTAAGCACAAGTGAAGTCTCAGCACAGAAACAGGCAGCATTGAACGGAAACCTGTGGAACAGTATCTGGGTCACACTTTGTGGATGTCACATTTTCTGTAAATCTTCTGTGTAATTTCTGTACTTCTCGTGGCCAAACCAATGACTGTCCTCAAACAGGTTTAGTGTGTCATTGGTTGGGGCAAATGGGATGCAAAACACACAGAGCAATGTTTTAAACTTAAGTGTTACACTTTTCAGTAAGTCAAACTACCAATGGATAAACCCAGTATTTTAAGATTAAAGTGTCCCTATTATGCTATTTTTAAGGTTGCTAATGTTGTTTTGGAGTCTCCTACAACAGGTTCACATTCATCCAAGGTCAAGGTCTGCAGCATCCGCTCTTTTCTCTCAGTGTCCGAAATGCTTCGATGAAGAATCCGGTCTCTCTAAACCCCGTCTTTCTGAGAGCCAGCTCTGCTCTGATTGGTCAGAAAACAAAGGCCCATTAGCTAATCTGAATCTCAGCTGCTTCAACTTCCTTCAGCATGTTAGGGTTAGGATGGCGTCATTGTGAAGACCATATTCTGGCATTATGCAAATGAGTTACAAACATACGTAAGTTTGAGCAGGAAGACGAGAATTACTGACACCTCGTTTGAGGCAGTTCAGAATTGCTTCTTTCAATTGGGAGACAATGGCCCTGTCCCAAATAGCCCTCATGATCTTCCTCCGAGTTCACTCATGTCATGCCGCTTTGACTGTTGGGTAGAAGACTGCTGCAAACTCAGGGACCGGCGAAGGTGAACATCGAGGGCACATTTTGGTCTCAAAGGGGGCGCTTGCGAGCAGTGTTTGGCAAAGTTACTTTTACAAATAATGCATTACAATATTGCGTTTCTCCCTAAAAATGTAACTAATTGCGTTACTTTTTACGTAAAGTAACGTGTTATGTTACTTTTGCTTTACTTTTTCACATTTGGGCTTGGCTTGTTTGTTTTTTAATAACAACAAAAAAGTTATATTTTTAGCAAGGCCCTTTCGGTGTGAAAGTGAAATAAGTGAAACAAATAATGAAATCCAAATTCACGCCTGTACAGTAGAGGGCGCAGCTCAGACAAGAAAGTTCAGCACTCTTCAAAAATAAAAACAAAGAATTAAACACAAATGTGATGTTTAGCTGAAGTTACTTCTGCATATTAGTATGGTTGAATTGGATCATTGAAGGTCAGCAGCAAAGACATTGGTTAATAAAGTGAGATTAAATACATAAAGTATATTTGTATTATTTAATATTTAATTATTGCAGGTTTGTGTAATATTCTGAGTTTGCATTTCATATAAATACTGAATCTGTTTTTGTGCAAGTGAGATGAGTAAATCCCTGCTCACATTTAGTCTAGGACTACAATAACCATCATGTTTACACACAACACCTCGACACTTACTCACGATTCCTCTCAACATGACAGGAGAACTGTCAGTTAATAAATGGGAAAACAAAGTAACGTGCTTCACTTGTTTGAAAAAGTAACTTTTCCTGTAAATTTAAAAGTAATGCATTACTTTACTAGTTACTTGGGAAAAGTAATCTGATTCCGTAACTCACATTACTTGTAATGCGTTACCCCAACACTAGGGCGGGGACAATACATGGATTCTCGATACAATGAATCTGGATTTATCCTGATATTTTCTCTTTTGAATCGATTCCAAGCTTAACTTTTAACAGCAGATGGCGCTCTAGGCTAGTTTTTAACCGCTCACTCAAATGCTCACGAAGAAGAGAGCTGGACAGCGCTCGAGCGTTCGGCTGAGTCATGTCAGGTTAAATACACCTCGGCTCAGAATGCTTTTATGATGCCAGATTAATGTAAACACAGTCCACTGCAAACACCCTGGCACTTCGCTTCAACCTTTTCCAACTTTATGAATGATTATTTTAGGTTTAAGTGGTGTGTGTAAAACATTGGAAGTAAGCAGAGAATGGGTGTTTCTAAAGCATGTAGTGCCATTTGCTGATAAAAACTAAGCTCAGAATCGATTTGAGAGAGGATCGCGATACATTGGAAAATATCAGAATCACTCCAGATTCTTTATATTACGAATCAAGAATCGACGTATTGTCCCAGTCCTACCCAACACTGCCCGCGAGTACCCTAAAATGACAAATTTGTTAAAATTGTAACACTTCCTTTGTTTGGTTTTTTTTTTTTTTCTCCAGATGTTACTCTGAGGGGTTCAACAGATTTTCGACATGTACTGAATAAAACCTTTTCACAAAACAAATGATCTTTTAAACCTATTTTATTATCCCCACAAGTGCTTATTTACATGTGTCAATTAATCAATGAATAAACTTGAAAGCCAGCTTTGTCTCTTTTAAATGAGTCAGTGAGGTGAAGTAAACTTAGTGTTAGTCCAGTCTTTTGATGAGTTGAAGTGATGAAGATGAAATGAGCTTTAAATCCACAAGGTTATTTGAGTGCGATGCAATGTTTGAAGTCCTATAATCCACCATGAGAGAGATAATCGTTCAACGTCGTTTGTTGAGTCGCCCACCGTGTGGGTTAAAGCCATGTGCTGTAGCCTCGCTACCAGCTTGACTTAAACTGGACTTCGAGGTCTCCAATTACCATTAAGTGCTCTCACAATGAATACCATGATACGACACACGTGACATAAAAAAAGTCCTTTCTATAAAGAAAGCAAATAGCTACCATTAGTGATCTTATTTAACAAACACAACATCAGGAATTCAATCCATACTTACAGTTGAGCAGAAACACAGAGTTCTCAAAGGACTTTAAATGAGCAAGAAAGTAGCTTGAGTTCAAACCATGAGGCTTCCCTCTACCAAACAAGCTAACTTCTTCTATGGTGGCCAAGCTTATATGCCCGGTTACCTCCCAGCACTAATGCCCTTAAGCTGCTCCTAGTGGTACTACAAGTGATTTACACACTACACACTCAGAAGACAAGAATAATAAGGGAGCTAAATACAATAATAAAACAGGTAACGCCTTGTCCGTTACAAATTGCACATTTTAAGTCCTCAAGACCGCAAGTGTGCCACTAAGGCTGAATCCCAAATGGCACACTCCTATGCACTTTTGGTCTTGTGGACTTACAATGGCTGCTGTGTGCACGTCTGTTAAGTCCACGAGACCGTAGGGTGTCCCATTCATCATTTTAGGTTTCAGAAGTGTGCTCGTGAGTGCCCCCTTTGTGGCCGCCATGCGCACTTCAGCTGAGCCCGCAAGTTTGCGAGCTACGCAGAGGACTTTACCCGGCAGTCAAAGTGGCATTACGTCACGAAAGGAAGACTGTGAGGGTTTAGGGTGCCATTTGGGATTCAGCCTAACTCCATTTATCTGCACTTTGATCTTTGATATGTTCTACATTCACAAACAACGTTATAACACACTGCACGAAAGGGAATATCTGAAAAAGCACAACAGGGGCATTTAAAAAAACGTCTCTGTCTCTTCATATTCATAGTAAATACGTAATTCATACTGTACATTAAAAAAATTTAAAATATTTGGAGTAAAAATCATAAAAGTAAAAAAAAAAAGCAAGAAACACGTGTGTGAATCCAATTTTGCATTATAAACAGATGAGAGCACAGTATGTATGCAGCAAAAAATCATAAAAAACATTTTTATATACATATTTTCTGTATTTTTTTTGTTGTTGTTTTTTTTTGTTGTAAATTTTACATCGGACGTTGTATTTACAGCTTTCTGTTTTGTGTCCACAGAATGACTGGTGTGCAGGAGCTCACTTTCACCTCCCACATAAACCTGAGAACACTGAGAACCACATCAATCCTGCTATCATGTTCGACAGACCTCAGGTCAGATCTCTGGGTCTTCCCGGCAAGAGTTCTGCTTATAATCAGAGGAACAACTGGCTTCCAGAAGTAAAAATCAAAATAATGTTCCTCCATAAAACAAAGATACGCATATAACAAAAATGCCTCATGGGATGAATGGTTAGTCCCGTCCTGGCCAAGGATGACAAAAAAAGAAAAAATAAAGAGAAGAGAAAAGACTTCAATGTTGTGATTCATGTGGGAGCTGACTGGTTTTGGCTGTTTATAGTTCTTTACTAGAGTTTCTCTGGAACAAAGGCTGCTGAAAAGTGTCCGGTCACTGCTGTTCTCTATAGTGAAGACAAAGATAAAGCTTCTTTTCACCTCCAGATGGTTGACTGCATCACTTCAAGCAGTACAGCTCGACCCTGAGTAACTGCGTTCAGAAACTAAACCAATTTCTTTCTTTCGCTTTGCCTCTGACAGGCATATGGTAGCGCACCTCCCTCCAGAAGCGTGCCGAAGGATCAAGAGAAGTCAAACGGTCCTCTAACTTCCTGTCCCAGCCCATCCACCTCTTCCTTTTTTTCCAGGCTTGCAATGCTCCCTGTTTTTCTTTGAGGAGACGCACAGAGGGAGGCAGCCGGCCGGGCTCACGGATCTCCTCCAGCTCCAGGAGAACGATGCTCATGGAGTTCTCCACAAGGGCTTTATATAGACCCGTCTGCTTCTCAGCCCATTCCTGCGCCTCCGAGCTGCAGAGTGAAGACGCCGTGTAGAGCAGCAGAAGTCTGCGACAGCGGCTCAGAGCGTCCTGAACTACGTCTACCACAGCTGGAAACATGAGAGAGAAATGAGCCTCTAAAGTACGTCATGATGGAAATGTGAAATGTATGATTTACATCACTAAAGACTGAAGTGAGTTATTACACAGCTTTGGACATGAAATAACATGTACCAATGAATTATATATTTTTTAGATTTTACAGTGAAATATTAAAATGGTAATATTTCTAATTTTGTTTAATATTTTTAGTAATAATCAAGAACAATAATATTAAAAAGTAGCATTTTCCCCAAATGACGCAGTCCCAACCCAAACTACTTTAATGTAGGGCTGTCACTAACGATTATTTTGGTAATCGAGTAATCGGTCAGATAAGTAATAATCGGATATTTTTTGTGGTGATAAAAATAGATCTAATAAAAACAATAACCAGTTAAAATACATATATAATAACAATGAGGCAATAATTTTTGGTTCAAATAAAGTATCAAAAGCAAGTAATCACATGGTTTTATAGAACAACACTGTTCATATATAATCAACTTACGTGCATTATGTATTATAACTAATGCCTGCAGAGGGCGCCAGCGGCCTGGTGATTGTGATACTTGACAGCAGATCAAATCCTTGTTTAAAGGGCACCTATATTGTCCCTTTCACAAGATGTAATATAAGTCTCTGGTGTCTCCAGAATGTGTGTGTGAAGTTTCAGCTCAAAATACCCCACAGATCATTTATTATAGCTTGTCAAATTTGCCCCTATTTGGGTGTGAGCAAAAACACACCGTTTTTGTGTGTGTCCCTTTAAATGCAAATGAGCTGTTGCTTCCGCCCCCTTTTCAGAAGAGGGCGGAGTTTTAACAGCTCACATTTCGGTCACTCAACAACAACAAAGCTGGAGAATCTCACGCAGCCAAAATGAGGATTGTCAGTAACGGTGTTCAGCCTTACATTGTTCAAACCGGAGTCGACACTGATGGAGAGACTCGGGAAGAAGTTACAACTTTTGGACGTTTCTGAATGGTTAGTGGATAAATTTATGTAGTTGCTGTGGAGTTGATTCAACTCATCCACTAGCATGTGCCGTCATGCTAATCTTTTGTGCAAATCCAGCGTTGAATTGACCCTCATTTGTGAAGCAGTCCGGCGTAAAATGACGGCAACAACTCTTCCTCTTCTCTAAAGAGTTTTTTGCGTGTTCTCGGGGGTGGGGTTTATGTAAATTTTAGGGTAAGTGATGTCACCAACATGGGAAGAAGCTCGTTGTATCAAAGATTTTTTTAAATCGAGAACTCAAATTTAATCGAGGAATTGTGACAGCCTTACTTTAATGTTTGTATTGATATCCAATTTGCAATTACAAGATCCACCAGTGCTTTATTTTGTTTGTAAGCACTTTACCTTCTCCGGGTAGACCGTCCCGGCCCAGGATGAAAAGCTTATAACCGTACAGGCCCTCCAAGACCTGCGGCAAAGTACTCATCGCAAAGATCTCAGCCTTTTCACTTGAGCCTTCAAGGACTCTCGGATAGGCGATGTAGGCGTCATACTGCTTACCATCTCCATCTACAAGAAACAACCAAAGAAAAAAAGAAAAAACCTTTTTAGCATGTGGAAGGTGTGAACTCTAGTTAATGTAACCTTAGCATTTCCAAGTAACTGCGTGACACACTTAACGTGCAACATCCTGTTTATATGTGTACCTGTGGTTTTGTAGAGGAATGGAAACATAGTCCGGACCCACAAGACCAGCTCCACCTTGAATATGGTACACAGAAGCACTCCAACAACGAAAAGCACCGCCACCAAGCCCAGGAGAAGCCCGAGGAGCAAGAACAGGTTCGGCCCTGTTGATGTGGGGAGAGCGAAAACAAACTGTTCATGTGCTGCTAGTGTAACAGTCACAGTGAGAGAAGATCATACGCTTCATCATAGACATCGTATTTTCCACTGACCGATCTTCAAAATCATTTGAAAACAATACAAACTTTAAAACATGTCATTCTGAAAACACAGAATAAATCATAAGATTTTAATAAATAAAAAACAAATGAAAACGATGCCAGTATCTGATATTTAAATACATTGATTTGTTAAATAAACTATTTAATAAAATGGAGAAAAGGGCATTCAAAATGTAATTTAAAAATGTAAATAAATTAGGGTTGTGATTTAATAATAAAAATATTAAAATTATGAACATGTCGAGTCCCCATATCTTTATGTAGAATCAACATAAATGATGTATAATTATTCATTTAATATGTTCAACAATAACAATTTTGGATTAAGAATGATTATTTAAATTATTCAATTTAAAGTCAACTATTAAAACTTTAGACAAACCACTACATTTTCCTACAATAAACCACAATAAAGGTGAAGGTTTGTGGGTTTGATGGTTTGTTGTTTACGCACACAAATCTTGGAACTTCACGAGAAATGCCACTGCTCTCTTAACCAGATAACACATTTCCAGCTACTAGTCACTCATCTGTCTGTACAATCTCAAAGTGAAAACACAACATATTTGATGTTGCAATAGCAAGATTTTGGACCGATAAAATGTTAATGTTCTCTGTTTATGTCATTCATAGATTGAATTGTCTGATAGAGAAAGATGTTTGTGCTTCTGCCGTACCTGTGGGGATGAGTGTCAAGTGTCCAGTCGGGTGTCCTCGGCTGCTGGACGCCATACAGCTGAAGTTTAAATAAAAATCTTCCCCCGATACGTCTGACACGGACAGTGTGCGCACAAAAACATAACCCTCCTCCGTTGTGCTTTCACTTCAAGAGGAAAAGACACACAGTTACACTTTTTTTAACTTAACCACACAATTATATTAATTATTATTCACCAATATAACAAGACCTACTAATAAACAGCAATATTTACCTACATTTATTGTTTTAACTTGCTTATAGTCAATATAAGTATGGTTTTCCTGACAATAAAGTCAATTTGTCATCTTTTATATGATCTATTTTCCTTGCGTCTGTTGTGACTCTTGAAGGATGCATCCATGAAGAAACTACATGAGATTAGGTCTTCAGGTCTGTGTCAGGCACGGCTGGTATGACTGAAATCTTATATCAAAGTAATATCATATATATATTTGTGACAATTTTGACAGGGAAAAATCAATGAAAATGTTTTATATATTATATATCATGTGGTAACAGCTATTTTTGTATTATCTAATTGAAATGCGTCACAAATGAAAGGTGCATCATTTATTTAGAGTATTTTCACTTTTTTTCTAGTAGGAACTTTATCAAAAGATTATTCATAATAATAAATGCATAAGCCTAGTCTGTATAGTTTCAAGCAACAAATGATACCTTAAATTAAATTTAAAATTAGTTTCACAAATTCAGCAAATTCACCAAAACTGAGCAGGTTAAAGTTTAACCCTCATCTGAAACACAACTACATTTGGTACGCACTTCATGGGTTTCTGATGAATGCGATGCGACGTGTTTTGGGAGATGAAAACCTCTTCAGATCTCAAGGGAACTTTCCACAGAACTTGAACCGTGGGAATGCCTTTGCCCGCCACAACAACCACACAATCCTTCCTTACGGATGAACCTGAAAACAAGCAAAAAGTTTATAATGTTCTGTGACTCTCACAGGCCACCAACACACCATACAGTTTCAGCAGTGACAGATGTCAATTTAGTAATGTTTTACAAGAAAGTCCCATTAAGTAACATTAGCTAATTCATTAACTAACATTAAATAGCAATGAGCAATACACTTTTTACAGTATTTATTCATCTTTGTTAACACTAGTTACTGTTCATTACTAGTTCTTGTTAGGTCCATTAAATGACATTATCAGAAACAACTTTAGATTTTAATAATGTATTATGTTACCATTTTTACCAGAGTTTAGAAATAGATAATGCAGAAATAAAGAGATGAGAACTCACCGCTATCAACTCTGATGATCTCATCAACCGGCTCGATCACTCGTGGTTTCTCCAAATACTCATCTGCAATAATAATAATAAATCAAAACTTCAAAAAAGCAAATTGCATATTGAGAAAATACTTTTTTTTAGTTTTTTATTAATTAAATTGAGATTAAGTCAACAAAGCATTTTTTGCAGCAGTTATCTGTAATGCACGAGTTAAAATTGGTTAAGCAATGCTACATGAGCAAGAGCAAATGTGATATTAATTTTATACAATAGTTCAGTAAACAAGAAGTTAATATTAGGCCTATAGATGACTCAGAATATTGTCTGTTTTTGCTCTATTTCACCAATGAAAATAATTCCAAATAATGCACAGTACAACCACTGTGTTTGTGAACAAATCTTTCTAATGAATCACTTGAACTGTTTCTTTGATACGGACATTTGGTGATGTTCTCAACAATTAAAACAAGTAAAAGAAAACGGGATTAAACTTTTTCACTTCCAAAAAAAAGAAAGCACTTTAAAACTTCTCAGCTTTCCTTTACTTCTTATCTCTATTAACATCCTTTCGTAAGGAAACACAGAGTGATGGAAAGCATTTTGTCAGATTATGTAGTTAATGCACCTCTTGTGTAATACACTATATTGCCAAAAGTTCTGGGACACCTGCCTTTATGTACACATGAACTTTAATGACATCCCATTCTTAATCCGTAGGGTTTAATATGGAGTTGGCCCACTCTTTGCAGTTATAACAGCCTCAACTCTTCTGGGAAGGCTTTCCACAAGGTTTAGGAGTGTGTTTATGGGAATTTTTGACCATGCTTCTAGAAGTGCATTTGTGAGGTCAGGCAGTGATGTTGGCGACAAGGCCTGGCTCACAGTCTCCGCTCTAATTCATCCCAAAGGTGTTCTATCGGGTTTGAGGTCAGTCAAGTTCCTCCACACCAAACTCGCTCATCTATGTCTTTATGGACCTCACTTTGTGCACTGGTGCGCAGTCATGTTGGAACATCCCCAAACTGTTCCCACAAAGTTGGGAGCATGAAATTGTCCAAAATGTCTTGATATGCTGAAGCATTAAGAGTTCCTTTCACTGGAACTAAGGGTCCGAGCCCAACCCCTGAAAACAACCCCACACCATAATCCCCCTCCACCAAACTTCACACTTGGCACAATGCAGTCAGGCAAGTACCATTCTCCTGGCAACCGCCAAACCCAGACTCGTCCATCGGATTGCCAGACAGAGAAGCGTGATTCGTCACTCCAGAGAACACGTCTGCACTGCTCTAGAGTCCAGTGGTGGCGTGCTTTACACCACTGCATCCGACGCTTTGCATTGCACTTACTGATGTAAGGCTTGGATGCAGCTGCTCGGCCATGGAAACCCATTCCATGAAGCTCTCTACGCACTGTTCTTGAGCTAATCTGAAGGCCACATGAAGTTTGGAGGTCTGTAGCTATTGACCACAGTACCATGCTTGAATTCACTGAGCTCCTGAGAGCGACTCATTCTTTCACAAATGTTTGTAGAAGCAGTCTGCATGCCTAGGTGCTTGATTTATACACCTGTGGCCATGGAAGTGATTGGAACACCTGAATTTGGAGGGGTGTCCCAATACTTTTGGCAATATAATGTATGTAAGAGTCGATTTGCATTTTGCACGGGTAACTCTGATCACGCTAGAGAAGCACTGGAATGAAGGTGTAAATGCAACCTGGATATGAAATGCATATTTAGGTGTAAACAGAGCCTAGATGTACTCAAATAACCTCACATAATACCCATAATGCTCACCGTGTACTAAACACTCTATGCTTTCAGCCATTTCACCGACAACTCCATCTAAACTAAAGGTCATTTTGCAGGTGTAGAATCCAGCGTCATCGAGATGTACTTTGCGTATGTTTAGTATATCCTTATCCTTGTTTAGCGCAAACTTCTCATCTTCCGGAAGAGGCTCACAGTTCTGGGAATCAGAGGAGAGGACAGCAGACACAGACGAGACAGAAACAGAGTTCACATTACTCCTCCATTCAGACTGAGATGCATGGTTCATGCTTAAACGAGAGATCCAAAATACAAATTATGAAATGTTGTCATTTTCTGAACTAAAACAACAGCAAAAAAAGACTTTGTATTGTCACAAAGCAGTTGCGTAAGAGCATTTATTATAACAATCTAGTCAAGATTCATGTTTGGATTTATTACAGTTCATCACTGAGAAGGTTTGATGGCAGATTTAGTGGCAGTAAACAGCACAAGAGGCGCGTGAAGGAACGCAGACTGACTGAATGACACTTTCATTTGAGCAGAATATCTCAGAGGAGATCGATAAACTCCAACTTACATGTTTTTCAGTGTTTTCAGATCATCAATGGATTTTCCAGTGACCAGAGAGAGCGTGGGTTGCCAGATTGCAAAGAATAAGTAAAACACCTGGCAGAAAATGTTTCCTTTTAACAGAAAACTTTGTTGCCTTATTCATGGAAAAACGTAGTCAATGAACATTTTTTATCATAGTTTTCATTAACGAATAAACACTATTTGGCAGACCCTTTATTCACTGTGTTGAAGGCGTAAATGTTTTATCGGTCCATGCATGAGAATTCTGCCGGGAATTGAACCCATGATGTGGTGTTGCTAATGCCATGTTCTACTGTTTGAGCTTGGGGAAAGCACACATACACACACACTCACTTTCTCTCTCTATCACACACACACACACACACACACAGTACATATAAAAAAATTTTTTTAATTTAAAGTAAAAAATACTGTGAAAAACAAGCGTTTAAAAATAGTTGTTAAATGCATTTTTTTTTAAAAATGTTCTCATGTTTACTTTTTTGTGACGCATGAGAAGTATTAATGTTAAAGGTTTATTGTTTTGTATTGTCATGTCTTCGGTCTGATCAGTTCAGTTTTTGTCCTCTCTTGTGTTTGTTGTCTTGCATGTGGTTTTGTTTTGACAGGTGGTCATGTGATCCGCTTCACCCTGTTTCTGTTGTGGCTGAATCTCGTCCTGAATTAAAGTAGGATTGACCCGGGCCGGAACAGAACGATCCTAGAATTTCTCTTACAGCACAAGGCCTCAGAAATATTTAGGCCTACATTTATAAATTTATATAAAATTGTATATAAAATTTCCATCCATTCAGATCACAGTTTTAATATAAATAAATACTTAATGTTTGGTAACTAATAAAACTTATGATGATGCATATTTGTCAATCAAACATAAATGAAACAGATCTGATTTTTTCACTCAAAAAAAATCAAGGCATAGTTTATCATTAACTACTTACATCTATGGATTTATTTTAAAAATGCATTTATTGAAGAACCAGCACTGTGAAAAGTAAATCTATTTAGTTAAAAAGTATGAACGGTTAAATATGGCAACATTATGTAAGATTTTCACTAATTCTGTTTCATTACGACTGACATACATTAATCACATTAAGTTTATCTGTTAAAACTGTGTAATCCAAATGAATGGACATTTTATATACAGCTCAAATGGATACATTTATTTATTTAAAGTTTTATTTTTAAACTAATCATAAAAAGTCATGGGAATTTTTATAATGAATATGAATTTCGTTCAACAGAAAACAACAACATGAGAGGCGAGTAAATAATGGCAGAAGTTTTATTTTTGTCTGTGTGTATGGAGATAAATGATGTGTTTTCTACCTTGTACCACTGGATGGAGGGATGATCCACGCTCTTGAAATATCTCCTCAGAGGGCAGGAGAGGACGTCGTTCACATGAGCGCTGATCCACTGGATTCCCCTCTGCGGTCGCTTACACTGTCCTGACATCATCTCGCTCACGACCAGCACTGCCGCCTGTCTGTAGCACTGGCTCTGAGTCCTGTGAGGAAACAACACACACGTCTCACAACGACACCATGACTGCTTTAAATCAACATACAAAACTATCAAATATTATTCTTAATTACCCTGATATTTATTCATCAGGAGCACAAGTTCACTGTGTAGCTTCACTCAGTGTTGTTAACTAACCACATAACACACTATACTACAGCTGTATAATTCACCATCAGGTAGTGCAGACATTGTATGTGTGCGGTTTAAAAATCATTTATATTATTATATCATTAAAAGCAGTGTCTTTAAATACAATTTTTGTTACAGTATTCTGCAGTCAGATTTCACACACAGCAGTAGCATGGAAAGAATAAGATATTATGGAAACAAGAAATGGATCACACACACACACACACACACACACACACACACACACACACACACACACACAGTGTAACTAATGCTGCCCTCTGCTGACAGTTTAAGCTCTAGTTCAGTATTTCTCAATCTTTTATTAGGCTAGTCGTTCCTCACAATTCCATTAGTAACAAAAAAAGAAGCAAACTCATTGCATTTGCTTTCAGAGAGCAGTTTACTGGGAATCTGTTAAAGAAAATGCTGGGAAAAAAGCAGTTGAAAGTGAGAGGGCATTTCTTTTTTCTGAAACAAGTGTGAACAGTTTTGAGTCACTGTGTGTAAACGATGACAGCTGTGTTTGTAGGTACAACTTTTATGTAATGTTTTACCATATTACACACAAGAACAGTCAAGCACATCTTCTCTGTATTCTGCATTAAACTAATGAGTTTATCATGTTTTCTTTCGCTCACAACGTGTTTAAAGGTCAGGATCTTCAACATCTGTCCAACACTGAAGTGAAGCTCTTCTCGCCATCCTGGAAACTCCACACATCTTTCCATCCATTTATTTCTTCAGTCAAGAGAGCGCTGAAGCTCAACTGAACCTCATGAAAACATCGAGCTCACACTGGAAAATCTTAAAATCTTGCTGTTAAAAATGGGTTTCTAGTTCTTCAAGGAAAAAGCTCATATTTCTTCAGTGGCGCGGGAGGCCCGTCACCCCGAGTTTAACAGATTCACCACATCCTCTGCACAAGCTTTTCTAAAAACATTTCACTTCCAAACCAGTTGTTTGTGACAATAAACCTCATCCTGCAGCTTATTTTAACACAGTTACAGGAAGTATATGGAGAACAAAGTGAACAAAGCAGTGAGTCTCGTTCACTAACCGTACGTCTGTGTACACAAATCATGATCAACAACTCTTGCACTAAAACTTATTCTAAATTTACAAAAAAAAAAATGTAATATTTTAATGTAATTTAAATAAATAATTATTATATATATCAAGTTTCAGACCTTTCCAATAATGTGTGTTTTGAAATAGAGCAGTAAATATTGTAATATGAAACACGACGCCGTCCACTAGAGGGAGAAGCTGCTAAAAAGACTGAAAGTACTGTTTCCATGGTAACACAATGTCCAGTTTCAAAACAGTTTTCACAGGAGGAAGTTTCAGTGTTTCTAGTGATTCGATGATACATTTGAATGAATCGGTTAAATGAATGACTTTAGTTTCAAATTTAAAGTACTTCATTTAGAAAAAAAAAATCACTTCATATTTAAAATTTTAATAATTTAAAATATTATTTTTAAAACAATAATCAAAGTATTACTTGCAGTATGCAGTTGTGTTTGCAGCTTCTGTGTGACTCACAGAAGCTCAGGTGACACGACAGGCCTAGACCAGTCTAAACCTGCGAAATATTGTTGAATATGTGATCTTGTGATCTAGATGTGATCTTTTGTCACACCCGTAATTCCTGCTATAAGTAGCTGTAGAAGATATTTTAATGCGATTTTCATGTCAAGAGCTGAGTTACAAGTTACACAAGAGTTGCATACATAATATATATATATATATAAACAGAAAAATACAGCAGTTTAAAATTACACAAGATGTTTTACATTTACATATGATCAAATACTTGGTAAAAGAGAGCTCACTAAATGAAAATGTTGTCTGTTCAATAATATATATTTAATAAAAACTTTTTTTTTTTGACCGTTCAGCAGAAACAACACCCGGTGAACTCATCAAACCTTCTTTTTGAAAGGGAATAAAGCTCTGCTGGGGATTTTAGGATGGATTTCGTGTAATTTCTTCCTACTATGAAGAAAACGCTCAATGCCAGTGAACTGGTTTGGTGCCTCTCATGATGCATTATGGATACATATATATAGAATTGGGTTCATACCAGACCACACATGTGTACGTTCCCTGCTGCTCCATGCTGATGTTGGGGAACCACAGCGATTGCTCTCTGACCACGGCGCTCAGCTGACCCTCCATGACCTCAGAGCCATTCCTCTCCCCCAGCCATGTGACATTGTACGGCGTTTCTGCAGGATCGAAGAGATACTGGATCTGCAACGGACACTCCAATAGAGGCGATTCCCCCGGAACTGCAAAAGTCCGTTCAAACGCCTGTCCATAGTTTTTGCAGGAGTCTGTGGAGAGACACGATGATGACCGATAGTGACCAAGACAGAATAATAACACAATACAAGAGCAGATGAAAAAAATGAACAATATACACTTTGTGCAAAAACACACTGAGGCTCATGTGCACCAATGCTACAATTTCTGCTTTAAGAAGTGTTATTGTTTTTTATATTTTAAAACTAAAACCATGAACATTGTCATTACTTAAAAAGTAGCTAGTTGCCAAGGCAACATTTCTCTTATTGTTTAGTTTAAGTACTAAAATAACTAAAAAAAATTAAACTTAAAATAGATTATATAAATATGTATATATACATATTTATTAAAAATGACTAAAGCTTTAAAATTAGAATGAAAACAGAAAATATAATAATCTAATTCAAAATATTAACAAAAACAGTATATCAATGATACTAAATGATCAATGGTCTCAAGTATGCAGGTGTAAAATAATGCTGAAAAATTTCAAATTGTTTCAAAAAGCAGAAAAAATACTTGATGTTTTTTCTACAACTTTGTGTTCCTAAATTCATTTCAGCAGACTGACTTCCATATATTCAATTCAGAAACATTCATGATGAATTTCCTAATTCAAATATTTTCTAGAAATGAAACTGAAATCCAGCCTAGATATTTATGTTACTTGTTCAGAAATGTAACATATATTTTGACAATATGCTCAGTTTTTCATACATGAACTGTCAGATTTGTGACCCACTTTGGGATGATCAATATTCCTTCTGTAAAGAATGTAAAGACTCCCACAAACCCTCAGTAAAGCACCATGTACTGTACGTATCATAACTCACAAAAAAGCTGTTCTGTACACAGAGTTTATGAGCAACAGTAAATCAAACATCTTTCTATTTCATTTACAAGCATCAGTATATGATTCAGGCAGTAAAGTTAATAAGGGAAACAGATTCTCACCTGAAGGGTCCTTGTTTGATATTACAGCACATTCAGCTGCCCGAAGAAAAGCCAGCAGAAAAACGAGGGACAACCGACCCATATCTGAGACAGAGAGAGTCGAGAATTAATAACCACTAGAATAAATGTGTGACATTCAGAAATGAACTGAGAATGAGAACTAAACTACTGAATGTGAATTGAGATAGCAAGCAGAATACATAATGGTTGAATTATAATTAAAGTGGAAAAAGAAATAACCTGTTATCATAAACACATATGGGGTATTTAGATTTAGAACATTACAGTAGATGATATTAATAAACAATATCAAGAGCAATAACTGATCACAGGAAAAAATCTGAGCATGACTAGAAAATATGTGCTTAAATATCAGCCTTCAATCACAACTTTAAATGTCCTTGTTATTTGTAATTTCCTGTATATAATATTAGATAACCCTATAAATAATATTCAGGCCCTCTTGAGCTTTTATGGTGTTGTTAGTCATGTTTGATGATCTTTGAGCCTGATGTTTACTGGAACACTGGGAACAGTGTTTGACACACAAACTCAAAGGTCAACCCTGATCCTGGTCAAAAAACATTGACATGATATTTTCTCACTATATTTATAAAATGTACTGTATATTCTCTACACAAATACATTTCAAACAGAATTATGTATTGTATCTCGCACTGTCAGATCAGGAAAGCAGCAAATAAAGGTTCAAAAGAACAGCTCAAATAAACAGAGCAATTCCAAGAGGGTCCACACACCTTTGTGCTCGGGCCCTAACTACAAAACAAACATTTTTGAAAATAAGATTGCAAAATCTTGAATTTCTGCTCTCGCTTCCCTCTTCTCCATCCAGATCCACGGGAAGTGCTGACTAGAGCTGAAGCGATCCAGTGTTCGACTGGTTAAAACTGAGCTGTCATTCTTGCTCAAGAGTTTTTCTTCTTTAAAGAGGAGACGTTTCAGAGGAACTTCATGTGCTTGCTCAGCGTAAAAACTGGGAATTTGAGGAATGAAAGTAAGAGAAAAAGGGAACGCTCTGCAATTAAACAGGATCCAAGAGTACGTGCCCTAAATTAACCCTGGTCTAAACTAACCAGCCAAGCCTTCATCCACACCTCATCCAGATCTCTCCTGCACTCATAAATATTTACTTCACCATTAGTAAATTGTTTTTAATGCGCGATGACGTCAACCGAGTCCACTACGCAATGTTTACATCATCCACATTTAATGACAACTGTTTTGTTCCTGATTTTTCTAATCAATAAACACTTTTTTTAATATCTTTTTGAGGGTGATGACAAGATATTAATTTTTGGGTGAACTGTCTCTTTGAGGTCAATTTTCCATTTTAGTTAAGATGACCAGGGGTCTAAATGTATAAATATAAAACATATGATGTACATTTCATCCTACACTGTAAAAAATTATTTTCATGATTTGTTATCACAACATTATTTCTTTTGTAAAATCAAATCAAGCGTAGCGTTAGTTCTGACAGGTCATGTTAGTCAAGCTCACATCAGCTGATTCACATTGACCTATAGGAATATAACGTCTATCACCGCATTCATATATATATATATATATATATATATGGTCCATTCAGTTTATCAGCAGCTTTATCGCATTGCTCAGGAGCTAATTACCCTCCTCCATCCCCAGCTCCTCCTGTGTCCAGTCAGTCTTTTTTACAGTGTAAAAGTGTTAGCATGTTAATTTCGTTAATGAATAATTTTCGTCAGCGACATTTTTTCACGGACGAAAACGAGACGATGACTAAATAAAAATGCGTTTTGAATGACTAAAACTATGACTAAAATCTACTCTAATTTTTGTCAACGAATAAAAACGAGACGAAGATGAAAGAGAGGGACGATTTGGGAAGATATCCAGTCAGGACTGCTGTCCTGTGTGGAAGATGCGCACATTTGAAGTGTAACGTGCGTTCTAACCGCGGAAAACATGCTTCTCCAGCCGTCTCCTCTGGAAATAACCGATTACAACGCCTAGCTTTAACCCCATCCTCATCTGCATATAATTCCCATATGCATATCCACATGATAACATGTTTAACGGAAGAAGACCTTAGGAAATATATGGACTATAAATGTCACTTGTGCTGTCATATCACATTACTAAAAATCATTCAGTATCCTTGTCTTGTTTTAGAATAAATATATCGAAATATCTGTAAAAGCAAAACTGTATAAAATACTTCTCAGAGAAAGTTTTCAGAGAAGAGTTAGGCTAGGTTTATACAGATTTTATTTCTTTCAGTGTAAATATAATTATCTGACAAAACATTTTTAAAAAAAAATGTGCAAATCTTACGGTTTCCTTCAAATACAATGATATTCGAAATCAGGGCTTCCACTACAAATATTGCTAAATTCATATCATTCTTGTTTAACTTCTGGATAATGAGTTTATGTAATTTGAGTGCTCAACTCCATGAATGAGAGTGGAATATTTAATCTAAAGTTAATCTTTATTTCATTACTTTACTCAAGAGTTTGTACAGTCGGTCCAGATTTATTATGAATCCAGATATGTGACCCTGGACCACAAAACCAGCCATAAAGGTCATTTTCTTTAAATAAATAAGCTTTCCATTGATGTGTGGTTTGTTATGATAGGATAATATTTGTTCGAGATACAACTATTTGAAAATCTGGAATCTGAGGGTGCAAAAAAATCAAAGTCCTTAACCATGCATATCCACTCACAAAAATATATATATTTATGGTAGGAAATTTACAAAATATCTTCATGGAACATGATCTTCACTCAATATCCTAATGATTTTTGGCATAAAAGAAAAAACGATCATTTTGACCAATACAATGTATTGTTGGCTATTACTACAAATATACCTGTGTGACTTATGACTGGTTTTGTGCTCCAGTGTCACAAATGTGTGTGGAAAATTGTTTACATCAGACTCCTGCAGGTCAAAAACACCCTGTGACTGTTAAAGGTGTGCTGCATAATTTGGGGTTGATTCTCATAAATATTTGTATTCCGGTTTGACAATTTCTGCTGAGAACTGGGAAACCGCTCTAATGACTGGACTGCTGATGGATGACCAGAATCAACCTGATTGTCAAGTACAGCAAATTGCAGTTTGGCTGGTGCTGGTTTAAAGAAACGACAATGAAGAGCTGTCATCTGTGAGCATTACTGACCTGAGAAAACTATTTCCAACATTATTATAAAAGTTCAACAACTTCCTGACAGGGTGAAGCTCAAGTCAACAGCATGTCCATCTCAGAGAAAACCGCTCAAGTGTCATTCCCACAGGCTCAGAAGGCCTGAAGCCTCGTCTGATTCAGTCAATCACGCTTGAGGACATGCTGTACTATGCAAACGCATCATTGCATCATCTTCACGTTACACAAGGGGCTTTCTATAAAACGGGCCTTTTCTAGCTTGTTTTTTTGTTTTCAAAGTAATTGCCGCAAGATTTGAAACTTTCTGTCACATAATGTGTTTAAGATGGCTCAATAAATAACCAACCTGTATTTGGGATTTTAAAATGTTATAATATCAAAGCCATTTAAAGCCAGAAGATAAATGAACAAAAAGATATGTGTATAAAATGATTTGATTGTGTGGTTAGAGTTATTTACACCTGTCAGAACAAAGTGTTTTTTATTGTATTTGTGTGTTTGTTTTTCATTCTAATGGACCCAGAGTCTGCTAATAGTTGAAATGAAATGAATTTTTAATGCATAAGAACACTGATGACCTCAAAACCACAGAGAATGAGTTCATCTTTCAACTTCTGTGCTGAGTCAGTTTAATAACTAGAGCCAAACTAATAAAACACTGTCAAAGCCAGGAATCTACAGTTACTGACCGCTCTATTGTTATTGCTAACCCTAACCCGATCTGTTAATCTAAAGGTTTCTCTAAAATGATTGGATCGAGTGTGTTAATGTAATGCAATAATGTAAATTTGTCTGTGTTTTAATTTTTTCATGCAACTCAAATCACAAGCATCAGAAGTGCAGAAAACATGAAACATGTTCCTAAAGCATCCCATGATGCACCTCATGAAGATGATGATGAAAGAACAGCTTTCATTTGTTTAAACTAGACTTTTTTTTTTTTCTTTTCTTTTTTTCTTTTTTTTTAAATCACTACCCAATTTCCATAACTGCATATGTGACTTTTTGTTTTTGGCTTCACTGTTATTCGAAAATGTTGGGAAAGGTCGTAATAAAGAATAAGACAGGAATCCGTTGAAGAAACATGGACAGTCATCAAGTTAAGTGGTAAGGATTTGTCCTGACCGCATGTTTACAGAGGAAACCTGGGAAATCTTCTCAGCAGAACAGAAGTTCAGGCATGGATAATTGATGGTGCCAGTCACCGCTTCTGCTCCGAAACCAGACCGGGATTATAGAGAGTAAAGTCGAGTCTTACCTACAGTCCTTCCCAAGGCATCATGATTCCCTTCAGTGAAGTCGCTCTGCCTGCTCCAGTCATGTACATTTCTTTAACTTAAAGAGACAACATGTCTTCAACGGAGTCGTATACCTCAGAGCTGTCGTGACACTTCTCCATATTTACAGGAAAGGCACGTTTTGCAATATCCGTCGAGCATTTGGGAAGCTTACTCTCCAACGCCTCAGAGTTGCGCAATGAATGAACGAGGCGGAGATTTGATTTAATTTGATGCCGCTTTCACTAAAACTGAACGATTCTGTCACTTTTACTAAAACTGCTTCTTCTTTTTAACAACCTAACGTTTCAAGGGTTGAGGTACTGGAGTTAACTTTAAACTCACATGCGATTCAATCCCGGTCAAATCACCTCACCGAAACCACGTGTGCAGTTACAGCCTCCGCCCTGCAGGGGGCAGCAGAAGCGCTTTGGGGTCAATGAAGTGAAGTGAAGCTGGTGTAACAACAGGTCAAAAACTGAAGGCTTATTGTTTTGTATTACATGTGCTGCCAAACCAATCAGACATTGTACAGAGTAAAATACAGCGAATATAAAATACAATGAACAATAGTGCAAACAAATGAACATTTTACATTTACATTTCTGCTAAATGCATGAATGTACACTCTAAAATACTGGGTTAAAAACAACACAAGTTGGGTTGAAAATGAACAAACCCAGCGACTGGGTTAAATGTCTGACCCAACGTGCTGGGTAGTTTTATTTATAAAATTACTGTATGACTGACTTGAAATGAACCCAAAATATGTTGGAAATTAAAAATCAGACACATAATTACTAGAGGCAACAATAATAATCAAAAGGTGATCATTTATTAATAAGCAATTTAATAAATGTTTATTGTTTAATATTATTCATTAAACTTATATTACTGGCATATTTTGGGTTCTTTTGAAGCAAGAAATACAGTCATTTTTAAACAATAGTTGAGTTAAATAAAACTACCCAGCAGGTTGGGCAAACATTTAACCCAACCCAATCGCTGGGTTTGTCCATTTTCAACCCAAGTTGGGTTGTTTTTAACCCAGCATTTTAGCTATGAGTGTAGCTACATGTAAAATTGTCACTTCTTCATTTGTTTATATTAAAATACTGTGAATATAAAATATAAAATACAATGAACAATAGTGAAAATAAACAAGTAATAAAAAGAAATAAATATGTGAAAATAAAATGTGCAGTAAATCAACAATGCATTTTAAAAGGGACTACTTGAATAAGCAATATTAATAAAACAGAAAATCTAAACAGATTAAGTAAATATGAAGCAAAAGTTTCTCTAAATAAAAAAATCTAAATTAAATTTAAAATTTGTTTCAGGAGCAAAAAGAGAAACAGAATTTAGATTCTAGATCATATACAATGTCTGAGTTCAATGAAAATGTTGAAGTTCTGTTATTATTTGGGGTCACATGTTCAGGTTTGTTCTCTCTGCACTTTACAGGCTGCAAAATTATAACAGTAGAAGAAGAACATCAGAACAAACACTAGTTTATCCAGCAGTGTGCTGAATTTTATCCAGGATTATCCCTGTGGAGCTGAGCTTCAGATACTCTGAATGAGGATTGTAGCTGTTCTTGTTCAGCTGAAACTATTTCAATGTAAGAATTGATGTTCTTGACTGACCTTCATTCACTTCTGCAGTTCTTCAGGAGTCTCATGTTTCTTCTGTGTGTCAGAATGTAATCATCAGCAGGGATTAATCAGATCCTGATTTTTGAGAAGGCCTGGGAAAAGAACCTCCCACTTCCTGTTCTTATATAATACAGAAATAAATAATTTTTTTCCTTCATATTTTCCCCTCTGTCGTTCATCTTCTGCAGGGACACATCATGGCCAAGGACTTTTCCTCCAGATTGTGGAGCTCAAAGTTGTACAGGAGGAGCAAGACTCTGTTCCTCCTCCCATGATTCCTCACTCTGTCTGTGGGAAAATACTACTCAAGTCATAAGCCAGCTAACAAAAATATGTCCTAAGAACTATTTGCTAACGTTCCCATTAAGTTATAAAAACAGTATTGCTGTTCCATTTTAAAATGTTTTTCCCTGTCTTTTTATGCAAACATGAAGAAAATGTTCCTTTTGATCATTCTACAAGTAACATTTAATGTATAAATAATGTTTTTGCACAAATGTTTTGAGAACATTATTAAAGACCAGATAACTTTGAATGAATGTTCTCTTAATGTTACTGGGAGAACGTTCATGTTCGCTGGGAAGAAGAATAAACGGCAGCCCATCTGCGCTTTATAACATGCACCTGTTCTGAGTTTCAGGACTTTGATGCGACAAAATGTGACAAAAAAATTAGACATAAAATAAGAAGAAATATTTGAGATTTGGTTGTATTTCTCAGATGTAAGTAAATGAGTATTATTGATCATGTGACTGTACATACGGTCAGAAGTTCTTCCACTGAAGCTCTTCAGACCACCTCGAATCAGCTCCAGTTCTGCTGAAACACAGACCTATTCTCACATCCATCTTCATTTTCATTCAGATCATCACACTGATTCCTTTTGCATTAAACAAGAAAGGAATGCAAAACAGAAATGTTTTTCCATGTAGAGCCCAAAAATCTGCTAAACATAAATTTGATGTGTCCACTAGAGGGCGAAAACTTTCATCTGTCCACTTTAGTCTCATTCAATAACTTTGGCTTACTGTATTCTTGTCTTGATGAACACACACTGCTCGGCATTATGATGTAAATCGAATTAATCAGAAGAACACCTAGATCAGAAAACAGCAATAGTCCGGTTGAACTGAGAAATGCAGGAATAATATTTTACTTTGACTGTTTTTGTGCTTGTATTCACTGTGATTATCACTACAGTATAAGAATGTAAAACGATGGAAAGTTTGTGTTATAGTTTATAAAAAGTGTTTCTTTTCAAACAAGAAGTTTGATTCAGAGGTTCATCAGAGTCACGGAGTGAAAACTTTTCACTGTGAAAAGACATTTAATGCTTCAGAGTTCAGGAGAATATTGCAGAATGACCTGCTTCCCAAAAAAAGGTGTTCTGTAAAGAGGAATGATCGGATGTTATTTTTGCTCCTGCTCAAACTGCAAACACAAGCAAAGAAGTGGCTTGAGAACGAGTCCATCAGGCTCCAGACCTGAACCTACAGTGAATATTTGGTCTCAGATTAAACTTGAATGAACTGCGAGAGATTTTTCAGCTGCTCATGAACAGTTTGAAGCCGTTAACACTGAGTGGAAAAACTGACTCTTCTGTAAAAAGCTGTCTGCAGTTTACTCCCACTGCTTAAACATCTGGCGAAAACAAAAGAGAAGGTTATTCAGTGCTAAGTTACCTTATCTACAATTTTTGATCATTTCTTGACCAGTGATTTGTGATTAAAATCAGTGTTGCCAATTGCTTTCAGTTGAAATCAGCTAAAACTCGTCATACTGGCGAGTCATATTAATATACATATAGATCAGTGGACGAGTCACAGAATCTAGATAAGCTTTGTCCAAGAAGTTGCTAGATTATTCCCTAGGCTTTTGAAAAAAGTCTCAAAAGGGGTGGGAAAGTCAGTAATTCTAGTGACAAAATCACTAAATTGGAAGCACTGGAGAAAGTTATTCAGTGCTAAGTTACCTTATCTACAGTATTTGTGCAATTCTTGATCATTTCCTGACCAGTCATTTGTGATTAAAATGGTCAAGACCATTAAAAGACCACTAAATATTTTTGGCTTGGCCTATTTATTTGCCCAGGAGAGAGAGAGAGAGAGAGATTCAGTATATATCACTCTCTTCTAGCACTGTGTTGGTCTGTTTGTGACCACAAACATCTCTGGCGTCTCTTAACCACTTCTGCAAATCTATATTGCATGTTTATAGGCACTTCTTGGAAATCACCACAACATAACGTGATATCTTTGCAGAGGTGATGGGAGAGTGATTGCTCAAAAAATACACACAAGATTTGGGCAAAATTATGCATTTCAGCTCCTTTTCAAATCACACAGAATGTTGAATAAGAACGACAGAAAATGTACAGAAATTCAACAGTCACACAACAGAGAAACACAGGTTTGCAATGCAACAGATCATTAATTACTATAATTATTACAACAAATAATTAACATTGTTAATTTAAAGGGATGGTTGATTATGATTGAACTTTTTTAACTTTAGTTAGTGTGTAATGTTGCTGTTTGATCATAAACAACATCTGCAAAGTTACGACAACTGCATACATTTATCCACTAACCATTCAGAAACGTCTAAAAGTTGTAACTTCTTCCTGAGTCTCTCCATCAGTGTCGACTCCGGTTTGAACAATGTAAGGCTGAACACCGTTACTGACAATCCTCATTTTGGCTGCGTGAGATTCTCCAGCTTTGTTGTTGTTGAGCGATCGAAGTACGAGCCGTTAAAGCTCCGCCCTCTTCTGGAAAGGGGGCGGGAGCAGCAGCTCATTTGCATTTAAAGGGACACACACAAAAATGGCGTGTTTTTGCTCACACCCAAATAGGGGCAAATTTGACAAGCTATAATAAATGATCTGTGGGGTATTTTGAGCTGAAACTTCACACACACATTCTGGAGACACCAGAGACTTATATTACATCTTGTGAAAGGGGCATTATAGGTGCCCTTTAAATATACTAAAAATAATACTAAACATTTATTAAAACTGCATTTTTTTTCAGTTCAGTTCTGAAAGCAACATAATCCTGATGCAGTGGAAATAATACTGTTTTTTTTTTTTTCACCTTCGCAGCAGCTGGACTCTGAGCTCATATACGCAGGTGAGAGTTAAAACCAATCCGCCTGTCCATTGTGTCTCCCTAATTCCCATCAGCCGCTCCGTTTGTTTCTCTTGTTTCCTCAAGCGTTCCTGGAAAACCTTCAAGACATCTTCAGTGTGTTTTACAGATAGAGTTATTATCCTCAACTAAAACTAAAACCATAAAACATTTTTAAAATATGTAAAAAACTTATTTCAGCTAGTTGCCAAGGCAACATTTCTGACTTTCATTTGAAAAGTTTTAAAAGTATTAAAACTAAATAAACTGAAACTCATAAATAAAAACAATTATATCTATTCACATATTTTTTGTTAAAAAACAAAAGCTAATAAAAATGATAATGGAAAAATTCACAACAAAATTACTAAAACAGAACATATAAAAAGAAAATGTTTTCAAAATATTAACAAAAACCATCAATGATGAAATAACTGGCAGACAGTTCTGATAGGCTATAGTGTGATCAGTCACATGACATTTAATGAACTTTTTAAAAAATAATAAAAGGTTTGGTTAACACTTTATAATAACATTCAGTTATAAGTCACTTATAAATTATTAGTTAATGATGAACGAATCATTTACAAAACATCATAAATGATTAATAAGTGATACACTTAACATTTTATGAATGTTTTAATAATTCAGTTATAAGTAATTTATAAATTATTAGTTAATGATGAACGATTCATTTACAAAACATGACTATACATTCATAAATGATTAATAAGTGATATGCTAACGATTTACAAATGTGTTGTAAATTATCTTAAAATGTGTAAATCATGAAATAAATCAAACAGATCATTAGTAGATGGTTGATAAGTTATTAGTTGATACATTATTTATCACTTATAAATCATTGAAGTATTTATGTCAAAATTGTTTTAGTTTCATTATCTTAATAAAAAATTGTCAATCATGAACAAATGATGAACAATCCATTAGTAAATGATCAGTATATGATTTATTGATTATGCTGTAAGTTGGTCTGTGTTTAAAAGCACAACCATGCAGGTATGCTAAAGCACTATTTTTAAGAAGAGTAATTTATTTGTTTTGAAGTGGATGAACATTTATAAATGACTTACAGTCAGGTGATTCCAGTGGGTTGTGTTAAATCCTTTCAGTCATCAGCACAGACTTGTGTTCAGTGTGGAGTGTGTGTGATCTAGTGATGAAGTCAACCTCTGAACCGTGTGTGTCACAGAAGACCCTCACCAGTCACTTACACTGCAGTACACACTACAAAGTGTTCAACACCTGTTATAGATGATGTGTAAATGCATGAATAAATCATTTCTGGCGGGCTCTGTGGTACCTGATGTTAGGAGCTGAAATCTTGACGGATTTACAAATGGTTTGGTTTCTTACAAACGTTATTAACGTGGCTATAATTCTGAATGCTTGAACATGTTGAAATTACAGCTTTTCTTTTCGAAAAACGACTTAATCATGCAGCATAGTTGTGTATCATGGCTACTTGCGCAAGTTATCAAGGCTGAGACCACAATCGTGCTGTTCAATTATATAGGTTTTACTGACACCAATAACGATTTTATGACAACTAATCTTTTGTCTAAATTACAATCTTTGTGGATGTGGTTGTAGTTATTAGCTGGCTAATAACAAGAAGCTTTGAGTGAGACCTAGTAGTTACAGTTTAGGACAGTAGGACAATAGGACAGTGTCAGTAGCTCACCAAGTGCAACCATTTGACGTCATCGACGTAGAACGCACTGTGCACCTAAATAAACTAAATGGCACCCCCCATTGTCCAAATATGTCATGGATCTTTTAAATAACAAATCTTTCATGGGTTTTTTACTGCATATTTCAGTAAAAGACATCATTTACGTTATATTAAGCCATACAAGTCTTAATACCAGGGGTTCCCTTTAGATGCTCGACTGGATTGAGATCTGGGAAATTTGGAGGCCAAGTCAACACCTCAAACTCGTTGTTGTGCTCCTCAAACCATTCCTGAACCATTTTGCTTTGTGGCAGGAGCATTATCCTGCTGAAAGAGGCCACCAGGGAATACCGTTTCCATGAAAGGGTGTACATGGTCTCAACAGTGCTTAGGTAGGTGGTACGTGTCAAAGTAACATCCACATGGATGGCAGGACCCAAGGTTTCCCAGCAGAACATTGCCCAAAGCATCACACTGCCTCCACCGGCTCGCCTTCTTCCCATAGTGCATCCTGGTGCCATGTGTTCCCCAGGTAAGCGATGCATACACACCCGGCCATCCATGTGATGTAAAAGAAAACGTGATTCATCAGACCAGGACACCTTCTTCCATTGCTCTGTGGTCCAGTTCTGATGCTCACGTGTCCACTGTTGGTGCTTTCAGCGGTGGACAGGGGTCAGCATGGGCACCCTGACTGGTCTGCAGCTATGCAGCTCCATACACAACAGACTTGCCCATTTTTCCTGCTTCTAACACATCAACTTTGAGGACAAAATGTTCACTTGCTGCCTAATATATCCACCCACTAACAGGTGCCGTGATGAAAAGATAATCAGTGTTATTCACTTCACCTCTCAGTGGTCATAATGTTATGCCTGATCAGTGTACATATATATATGGTTGTGTGTCTACATTTTTATCAACTTTTTCCACTTTGATGTTTTTTCTAGCGAGAATTTTAAATTTTTGATCAGTAATCACCAAAGCTTGTTCTATTTTGTTGTTGATAGGCCTAATTAAACCAAATGTGCTGCCTCAGATGTCTGTCTGAAATCATTTTCATGATGTACTTTTGTATGCAAACACTGCCTACAAAGTCATTGCCTGACAGGGGAGCGAGGAAACAGCTTTCGGACGCAGTCCCTGAATGAATCAGCCGTTTGACTCAATGATTGAATGACTCACTTGTTAAAGGGTCATGAAACCCCAGAACACATTTTTTGAGCTGTGAACAGATATGTATAGGCTGCACATCATCGAAAAAAACTAAAGGTACTTATTCATTTTATTTATAAGTTGAAATCAGTTATTTTTGCATTTTCAGAGCGATTTCTGTCGTCCGGTTTGAAAAGCTACGTCACGGATTCTGACGTCATCGTGTAAACCGGCAAGATCCGAAGTGCTGAAAGAGCTCCAGTATGGGCTGGTCGAACATGACGACGTCAATCGTTTCTGATGCTTCTCTGCATTTATTCATGACAAAAAGCTCATTCAATCCAATCACTGCACTGTAGTATGCATACGATTATAATTGCAGTATTATGCATGAGTAAGTATCACTTCTCTTGCCTCTGTCTCTATTACTGTCATTCACAGACATGGGTCGTAGGTGCTTGTTTCCTCAGTGCTACAACACAAAAATGCGTTTTCCTGCGACGCGACCAGAGCAGAAGTTTGGGTGCATGTGGTTTGTTTTGCTGTAATCTACCAGCACAAATGGAAAATATGTTTGCATGAGATCACATTACAGCGTCACAAAAGTGCTGTTCATTCACCTCTGCGTTCGGACACGCGAGTAGTGATGTCCGGTTCGCGAACGAATCGTTCTTTTGAACCGGTTCTTTTTAGTGAACCGGTCAAACCAGTTCACCCAATCGGACTGAATAGTTCGAAACAGTTTAATCTCCAGTAAGCAAACACTAATCCACAAATTACTAAAGTTACTCACTTTTTGACATGCCTGACACTCGCTCTGACACAAAATAAACCAACATCCCGGAGTTATTCAACAGTACACTGACTTTACCTGCTGTGAAGAGAGAACTGATGATGATGGGCACGAGCAGCAGAGTAGCCGATACACTGAGTGAGCATGCGCGGCGCACAAGGACGAACGTACACGGCCTGTCACCATTCTCATTCTCGAGTCAAGAATCGGTTTTCGGATCACCAGTACACAACCGAGAACTGCTTCTTTCGGACATGTCCGATTTGAGAACTGATGAGCTGATGATACTGCGCGTGCTTGTACCTTTTCAAGAGAACGAAAAGCACGTTAGTCAAGTTTTGTTGAACATCGGAAAGTGTGATAATATAAAACATACTGGAAATATGTTTATGACTTAATTCAAAATATAAAAAGTTTATTGTGCTTTTCCAAATACACCATAACAGATTAATAGCATACAAAATATATACTGTACATACAAGAAACTACATGCAACATGAACATAAATATTTTGTACACAGGACAAACTATCTAATGTTCAGAAATAGTTCTACAAATTTCTTTTTCTATATTGTTATTTAAAAAGCATTACAGTAAAAGTTGTGCTTTCATGTTATTTAATTATTTTTTAAGATTCGAAACAATTAATTGTTTGTAAAACTATCAAACTAAACATTTATTTGTTTCATAAATAATCCATGGACATCGTATTTAATTTCTAAACAAGGTGATATAAAGATAAAAAACGACGTCATCAAACTACAGCGAGAGCAAACAAGCGACTCTTTTTGAATCGCTCTCGCGGTTCTCGAATCTCAATCTCGTTCTCGAGTAGAATCGGTTGCAACGGTTTTCGGATCACCAGTACACAACCGAGAACTGCTTCTTTCGCACATGTCCGATTTGAGAACCGATGAGCTGATGATACTGCGCGTGCGTGATTCAGCGTGTGATCTGAAGCTACCGAACAGTAATGACTGTCACAGCACCGGCGTCTGAACCGAACTAGTAGGACAAGTTATGCTATGAGGGTTATGCTATGTTCATTTTTTGTGCTCCCTTGTTGTTCGTTCATCAGCTGCGCTTTATTTTTCGTGAAGCATTTTGTTGCGCGTCAGCTGTGATAAACAGACATCCACTCGCATTGCGTGTGTAACAGAGGCTAGATAGTGAGAGTTGAGCAGGTAAACCACTGCACGCTGACGACCGCTGGAGAATGAGGTGTTTAGTGTCATTGGTAGTGCACTCACCTCGTCCGCCAGCAGTGGACGGGCCGGGGGTTCGAGACCGACTCGGAGCAGGGTGGTTAGGATTAAAGAGTGAGTTTTGGAGGCGGAGCAATGAAGAGAAGGATGGGTTTGTTTGGGTTGATTTCAGATATCAACAGTTTAAATCTAAACTAAAAACACATCTCTTTAACCTGGCATACACATAACACATTATCAATTTATTTTTTCAAATCCGTTAAAGGATTATTAGGCTGCATAAATTAGGTCAGCCGGAACCGGGAACACTTCCTATAACACCAGATGTAAACGTTACATCAGAAGAAGAATGGCATCTACGCTAATATTAGTCTTTCTGTTTATCCCGAGGTTTACCGTAGTCAGCCGGATCCGGGCCGTATCCGGGTGAGATCGAGGACCTGCGCCATGACACGACCACAACGCAGCCCTGAAGTATCAGCAGAGATTGAGTCAACTAGATCATCCACTGTGAAGGCCTCATCAACATGACAACCAGTGGCGCATCTCCTCAACAACCGTCCATACCGGCGTGATGAATATGATCCTCAACTGGATGAAACTGAATTAAATACTTTGAATGTTGCGATCCTATCTGACTTATGATAGCAACCTGAGTCGTAACAAAGCACTGTTTGCCAGAGGAAAACTGGCCCCCCGACTAAGCCTGGTTTCTCCCAAGGTTTTTTCTCCATTTTAACACCTGTTTGCCACCTGATGTCACCTGTTGGAGTTTGGGTTCCTTGCCGCTGTCGCCTTTGGCTTGCTTAGTTGGGGACACTTGACAATTGATATTCAACAGTGCTTTGATCTGCCTGCATCGACACTATTCCTTAAGAGCTGCTGTGCAGCCAAAATAATGTACCAGTTATCACTGTAAAGCTGCTTTGACACAATCTACATTGTAAAAAGCGCTATATAAATAAAGGTGACTTCAAAAACGAATTTGAGAAATCGCATACAGCACCTTTAATTTTAATCAAACAACAAAAGAAAACTTGAAATCACCCAATGCTTGACTGCATAACTTTAATAAAAAGAATAATTTATAGAGTGGAGAATATGCATTATTTTTTTTATATTAGATTATTTAATTTCTTACTTGAATGCTACACGGTCTCACCCCTCATCATCACGTATCGACGTTTGGTCATTGCCCCCTGGCGTCAACATCCGAGGCAGAAGGTACCCCTTTTGTGTCGCTTTTCAAAGTAGAGGGCCTCAATGTAGATCCCTCACTTTCGGATTCTGACGCAGGGGGGTCAACCAACGAGAGACGTCCGTGACATAGTCACAAAATTTAATCTATTGATTCGTGTTCATGGACATGAGTTTCCCCTTTTTTTCGTTTCACTCAACACGACTTTTAATCTAATGTATTTCTATAGGTGACTACACCATGTTTTCCTTTCTGCCACTCGGGAGCACAGACTTTTTTTTTTTCTTTTTATTATTATTATTATTATTAATTTTTAGACTTTAAGCGCTACATTACTCAACATTTAAACAGGAGATTTTATCCTTGTTTTATTGCTTTATATTATGTAGGCGGCTACACGCCATTGTAAACCACTGTCAGTGGTTTAGTCAAAATGTAGTAGATCTATTCTTTATAAACAAGGCTGCAGAGCTGTGCTACGGCCATCGCTTCTAATTGTTGCTGTTTCTTTTCTGAGAAATGCAGAAATGCAATTTTTCCATCGGTTTGGTGTGTCAGCTCTAACAGTGAGTACTACAGTACCCATGAGCCTTATCGACCATTACTATGGTGACAACGCCAGCTAAAACTACCCGAGGACCCGCCGCCGGTTCTCTTTTAATGATATCCTCGTCTTTTCTCAACACATAAACATGAAAGTGTGCTTGATAATTTAACAATACGATGTTATGACCATCATTTTTAATGAGACTGTCCTCCGAAGAAAAACGTTTAGGTCGTTTAAGCTTGTGTCGTCATCAAATGACTTTTGACTGCGATGAGAGGAAGGAGTGATCTTGAGTGTCGTAGTCCAGGCGTGTTTTATTTTATTTTTTAAAGTTATCGTTCTGATTGTCTGCGATTCATGCGTCAGTAACAATACCGCTGAACGAATGTGAGTTTACCACAGTAACTGTAGCTCGATCCTAAAGCCCAGTGACCACTGCACTTTCCATGTTTTTACCATAGCAATTGTAGTTTTACTCTGGTATTTGTGGTTAAATAAGAGTAACACAACACCATGCTTTTAACACTGTGGTATTTGTAGTTAAAACACAGTAACAACATTTACCATACTTTTGCCACAGAAAGTCTTGTTGAACCTGTCTTGTTTGTGGAGAGGGATGAATTTGGCCATCTTGTGCGTTTACGGAAAAAACTAAAAGCTGCGAAGGCAAACATTTCCAGTGTCTGTGTTGGTCTTATCCCTTGATTAAACATTTCTGCAGTTACATTTTGCACAGCATTTGATGTTTCTTAAACTTTGTTTTACATACCACACGGCCCCACCAGTAATAATTCATACAGTTTACCAAGTCAGCAAATTCATATCATATTGTACAAGCGTACTCACACTATATTCTATGACTCCTGCTGTCATTGGCCATTTCCTCAACTCTCATGCAGATTATGTTCATTGTAAGTAGTTGGACTGTTTATATCAGAAAGTTTATATTAAGTCTATTGTATTCTTTATTAACCTTTACAAATGGGCCACTGTCTCTTCTCGTTCCAACTGTATGACATCTGTCCACACCTCATAGTCTGCTTTTCTTTCCTTCATTTTCATTGATCACATCTGTGTAAGAAACAAGAGTCCAGAAATACTAGTTTAACATTTCACGTGACCCATTAGATCCTCCTTCTGCCTCGGATGTCGACGCCAGGGCAATGACCAAACGTCGATATGTGATGATGAGGGGTGAGACCGTGTTGATTAAATACTGTAGCCTACCTGAAAAATGTAGTTTATTTAGTTTGTATCTCTTATATAGAATGCATCACTTTAACGTAGATAAAGATAGATATAGATACAATTAAATAACTATGTTGTGATTATAAAATTACATTTAAAAAAATATAAAATTACTCATAATGAAATAAGATTTTGCTCATGTCACCCACCCCTATAGTTCCCTGTTCAGAATGTTACAATGATTGATCATTTGTTACAAACATCTCTGTAAGAACGTTCACACTGTAATTGTTATTTTTCAAATAAAGGGGAGGAAAGTCAAGAAGCAGGAACACTCTGAACACGTGATTTAAAAAACAAAACAAAATGAATAAAACAATGAATTTTGAGTTCTGTCATATTATTCAATTACTTTTTTTTTTTTTTGCCATGGAATCTATTCAGTCTAAAGGTATTTTAGTCAGGCATTGTATCGAATTCATAATTTCAGTATCTTGACCACACTATTATCAAGCACCGTTTGAAAGCAGAATTTCCTTGTTTGACACACGTTCAGGAGCAGAAGGTGAGAGAAGAAGGTAAGATTATTTGCTTATTTAAAATGACATGAACTGTATATAAAATGTGTGTGCGCGCGCGCGCGCATGTGTGTGTGAAGGTTGTAGAGAAGCCTTTATGAAGTTTCTATTTTTTCATGTTCAAAGATTGAGCATGAAGTTCAAGGTGATAAGGGGTGCTTTTCGAGGTGTGTTTGGACATTATCACATATCACATGTATTACTGCACAATATAAGCTCTAAATATAGTTTATAGTTTTATAGTCAAGTCAAGTCACCTTTATTTATATAGCGCTTTTTACAATGTAGATTGTGTCAAAGCAGCTTTACAGTGATAACTGGTACATTATTTTGGCTGCACAGCAGCTCTTAGTCTAAAAATAGTTATCTATTTTTGATTTCTTGACATTTTTGAAAAAAGATTTATGAGTTTGTATTGCTCTCAGAGCATTGTCTTATGATATGTGAGGTAATAATTTTCTCTATGGTTCTGTAATAAAGTAAGTGCAGTCGCATTGCTTACAATATTTTAATATTTGTCCGTCTATTTTTAAGTGTGTGTGGGAACACTCCGACTATTTCTTTGAAACGGGTCTCTGAATTTCAAAAGCTGCCATTTGCTGCACTGTGGCTCCCAGAGACACACATTTACTTTCAGTTTTTCTTTTTGCAACCTAGTTCCAACATGTTCACCAACCAATACGCTCATATAGGTCATCTGTCACTTCTCTGAAATATGACCCATAGGAGCGTTTGCTAAAGTTGCGCCCCTATCGACAACAGGACACATTTTAATTTTAATGAATTGTTCCCTTTTATCTGCATCATATTTCGGGTTTCGCGTAGCTCAATTGGCAGAGCATTGCAATATATACCAATATGCGATCGTGGGTTCGACCAAAGGGAACGCACTAAGGGTAGGTTTAGGGGTGGGGTGGGTGTAGTCGTTAATAAAAAAAATGATTTTTGCTAAATTAAAATAGGACAAATGGTGTAAAAAGTCCACACATTGTATTTAAATGAACAGGCATTTTGATTGGTAATGACAGTCATACGTCATTTCATGACGACAGAAGTAACACGACACTGTCAATATTTTCCTTTCGTAAGGAAACACAGAGTGATGGAAAGCATTTTGTCAGATTATGTAGTTAATGCACCTCTTGTGTAATACACTATATTGCCAAAAGTTCTGGGACACCTGCCTTTATGTACACATGAACTTTAATGACATCCCATTCTTAATCCGTAGGGTTTAATATGGAGTTGGCCCACTCTTTGCAGTTATAACAGCCTCAACTCTTCTGGGAAGGCTTTCCACAAGGTTTAGGAGTGTGTTTATGGGAATTTTTGACCATGCTTCTAGAAGTGCATTTGTGAGGTCAGGCAGTGATGTTGGCGACAAGGCCTGGCTCACAGTCTCCGCTCTAATTCATCCCAAAGGTGTTCTATCGGGTTTGAGGTCAGTCAAGTTCCTCCACACCAAACTCGCTCATCTATGTCTTTATGGACCTCACTTTGTGCACTGGTGCGCAGTCATGTTGGAACATCCCCAAACTGTTCCCACAAAGTTGGGAGCATGAAATTGTCCAAAATGTCTTGATATGCTGAAGCATTAAGAGTTCCTTTCACTGGAACTAAGGGTCCGAGCCCAACCCCTGAAAACAACCCCACACCATAATCCCTCTCCACCAAACTTCACACTTGGCACAATGCAGTCAGGCAAGTACCATTCTCCTGGCAACCGCCAAACCCAGACTCGTCCATCGGATTGCCAGACAGAGAAGCGTGATTCGTCACTCCAGAGAACACGTCTGCACTGCTCTAGAGTCCAGTGGTGGCGTGCTTTACACCACTGCATCCGACGCTTTGCATTGCACTTACTGATGTAAGGTTTGGATGCAGCTGCTCGGCCATGGAAACCCATTCCATGAAGCTCTCTACGCACTGTTCTTGAGCTAATCTGAAGGCCACATGAAGTTTGGAGGTCTGTAGCTATTGACCACAGTACCATGCTTGAATTCACTGAGCTCCTGAGAGCGACTCATTCTTTCACAAATGTTTGTAGAAGCAGTCTGCATGCCTAGGTGCTTGATTTATACACCTGTGGCCATGAAAGTGATTGGAACACCTGAATTTGGAGGGGTGTCCCAATACTTTTGGCAATATAATGTATGTAAGAGTCGATTTGCATTTTGCACGGGTAACTCTGATCACGCTAGAGAAGCACTGGAATGAAGGTGTAAATGCAACCTGGATATGAAATGCATATTTAGGTGTAAACAGAGCCTAGATGTACTCAAATAACCTCACATAATACCCATAATGCTCACCGTGAACTAAACACTCTATGCTTTCAGCCATTTCACCGACAACTCCATCTAAACTAAAGGTCATTTTGCAGGTGTAGAATCCAGCGTCATCGAGATGTACTTTGCGTATGTTTAGTATATCCTTATCCTTGTTTAGCGCAAACTTCTCATCTTCCGGAAGAGGCTCACAGTTCTGGGAATCAGAGGAGAGGACAGCAGACACAGACGAGACAGAAACAGAGTTCACATTACTCCTCCATTCAGACTGAGATGCATGGTTCATGCTTAAACGAGAGATCCAAAATACAAATTATGAAATGTTGTCATTTTCTGAACTAAAACAACAGCAAAAAAAGACTTTGATTTGTCACAAAGCAGTTGCGTAAGAGCATTTATTATAACAATCTAGTCAAGATTCATGTTTGGATTTATTACAGTTCATCACTGAGAAGGTTTGATGGCAGATTTAGTGGCAGTAAACAGCACAAGAGGCGCGTGAAGGAACGCAGACTGACTGAATGACACTTTCATTTGAGCAGAATATCTCAGAGGAGATCGATAAACTCCAACTTACATGTTTTTCAGTGTTTTCAGATCATCAATGGATTTTCCAGTGACCAGAGAGAGCGTGGGTTGCCAGATTGCAAAGAATAAGTAAAACACCTGGCAGAAAATGTTTCCTTTTAACAGAAAACTTTGTTGCCTTATTCATGGAAAAACGTAGTCAATGAACATTTTTTATCATAGTTTTCATTAACGAATAAACACTATTTGGCAGACCCTTTATTCACTGTGTTGAAGGCGTAAATGTTTTATCGGTCCATGCATGAGAATTCTGCCGGGAATTGAACCCATGATGTGGTGTTGCTAATGCCATGTTCTACTGTTTGAGCTTGGGGAAAGCACACATACACACACACTCACTTTCTCTCTCTATCACACACACACACACACACACACACACACACAGTACATATAAAAAAAAATTTTTAATTTAAAGTAAAAAATACTGTGAAAAACAAGCGTTTAAAAATAGTTGTTAAATGCATTTTTTTTTTTAAATGTTCTCATGTTTACTTTTTTGTGACGCATGAGAAGTATTAATGTTAAAGGTTTATTGTTTTGTATTGTCATGTCTTCGGTCTGATCAGTTCAGTTTTTGTCCTCTCTTGTGTTTGTTGTCTTGCATGTGGTTTTGTTTTGACAGGTGGTCATGTGATCCGCTTCACCCTGCCCTCTCATTATCAATCATTATCACTCACTGCTCTCACTTGCATTCCTCATTAGTTCCCGTTCATTCCTCTCGTGTTTGCTGTCTTGTGCCAAATTGTTTCAGCCGTAATCTCTTGTCTTGTCAAGTTAAATGTTTGTCCTGTTTCTAGGCTCCAGTGGCAGTTTTGTTTTTCTTTTCTTTCAGTGTTGTTTTCTCCTCTCTCTCGCCGTCTAGACTGAATTAACCCTCAGCTCCTGCCCAGACTTACTGATTTAATTGTTTTCTGTTGACTGCTTTCGCCCATTTGTGTGCAAATGATCTATAAATACATGGAGTTTCTGTTGTGGCTGAATCTCGTCCTGAATTAAAGTAGGATTGACCCGGGCCGGAACAGAACGATCCTAGAATTTCTCTTACAGCACAAGGCCTCAGAAATATTTAGGCCTACATTTATAAATTTATATAAAATTGTATATAAAATTTCCATCCATTCAGATCACAGTTTTAATATAAATAAATACTTAATGTTTGGTAACTAATAAAACTTATGATGATGCATATTTGTCAATCAAACATAAATGAAACAGATCTGATTTTTTCACTCAAAAAAAATCAAGGCATAGTTTATCATTAACTACTTACATCTATGGATTTATTTTAAAAATGCATTTATTGAAGAACCAGCACTGTGAAAAGTAAATCTATTTAGTTAAAAAGTATGAACGGTTAAATATGGCAACATTATGTAAGATTTTCACTAATTCTGTTTCATTACGACTGACATACATTAATCACATTAAGTTTATCTGTTAAAACTGTGTAATCCAAATGAATGGACATTTTATATACAGCTCAAATGGATACATTTATTTATTTAAAGTTTTATTTTTAAACTAATCATAAAAAGTCATGGGAATTTTTATAATGAATATGAATTTCGTTCAACAGAAAACAACAACATGAGAGGTGAGTAAATAATGGCAGAAGTTTTATTTTTGTCTGTGTGTATGGAGATAAATGATGTGTTTTCTACCTTGTACCACTGGATGGAGGGATGATCCACGCTCTTGAAATATCTCCTCAGAGGGCAGGAGAGGACGTCGTTCACATGAGCGCTGATCCACTGGATTCCCCTCTGCGGTCGCTTACACTGTCCTGACATCATCTCGCTCACGACCAGCACTGCCGCCTGTCTGTAGCACTGGCTCTGAGTCCTGTGAGGAAACAACACACACGTCTCACAACGACACCATGACTGCTTTAAATCAACATACAAAACTATCAAATATTATTCTTAATTACCCTGATATTTATTCATCAGGAGCACAAGTTCACTGTGTAGCTTCACTCAGTGTTGTTAACTAACCACATAACACACTATACTACAGCTGTATAATTCACCATCAGGTAGTGCAGACATTGTATGTGTGCGGTTTAAAAATCATTTATATTATTATATCATTAAAAGCAGTGTCTTTAAATACAATTTTTGTTACAGTATTCTGCAGTCAGATTTCACACACAGCAGTAGCATGGAAAGAATAAGATATTATGGAAACAAGAAATGGATCACACACACACACACAGTGTAACTAATGCTGCCCTCTGCTGACAGTTTAAGCTCTAGTTCAGTATTTCTCAATCTTTTATTAGGCTAGTCGTTCCTCACAATTCCATTAGTAACAAAAAAAGAAGCAAACTCATTGCATTTGCTTTCAGAGAGCAGTTTACTGGGAATCTGTTAAAGAAAATGCTGGGAAAAAAGCAGTTGAAAGTGAGAGGGCATTTCTTTTTTCTGAAACAAGTGTGAACAGTTTTGAGTCACTGTGTGTAAACGATGACAGCTGTGTTTGTAGGTACAACTTTTATGTAATGTTTTACCATATTACACACAAGAACAGTCAAGCACATCTTCTCTGTATTCTGCATTAAACTAATGAGTTTATCATGTTTTCTTTCGCTCACAACGTGTTTAAAGGTCAGGATCTTCAACATCTGTCCAACACTGAAGTGAAGCTCTTCTCGCCATCCTGGAAACTCCACACATCTTTCCATCCATTTATTTCTTCAGTCAAGAGAGCGCTGAAGCTCAACTGAACCTCATGAAAACATCGAGCTCACACTGGAAAATCTTAAAATCTTGCTGTTAAAAATGGGTTTCTAGTTCTTCAAGGAAAAAGCTCATATTTCTTCAGTGGCGCGGGAGGCCCGTCACCCCGAGTTTAACAGATTCACCACATCCTCTGCACAAGCTTTTCTAAAAACATTTCACTTCCAAACCAGTTGTTTGTGACAATAAACCTCATCCTGCAGCTTATTTTAACACAGTTAGAGGAAGTATATGGAGAACAAAGTGAACAAAGCAGTGAGTCTCGTTCACTAACCGTACGTCTGTGTACACAAATCATGATCAACAACTCTTGCACTAAAACTTATTCTAAATTTACACAAAAAAAAATGTAATATTTTAATGTAATTTAAATAAATAATTATTATATATATCAAGTTTCAGACCTTTCCAATAATGTGTGTTTTGAAATAGAGCAGTAAATATTGTAATATGAAACACGACGCCGTCCACTAGAGGGAGAAGCTGCTAAAAAGACTGAAAGTACTGTTTCCATGGTAACACAATGTCCAGTTTCAAAACAGTTTTCACAGGAGGAAGTTTCAGTGTTTCTAGTGATTCGATGATACATTTGAATGAATCGGTTACATGAATGACTTTAGTTTCAAATTTAAAGTACTTCATTTAGAAAAAAAAAAATCACTTCATATTTAAAATTTTAATAATTTAAAATATTATTTTTAAAACAATAATCAAAGTATTACTTGCAGTATGCAGTTGTGTTTGCAGCTTCTGTGTGACTCACAGAAGCTCAGGTGACACGACAGGCCTAGACCAGTCTAAACCTGCGAAATATTGTTGAATATGTGATCTTGTGATCTAGATGTGATCTTTTGTCACACCCGTAATTCCTGCTATAAGTAGCTGTAGAAGATATTTTAATGCGATTTTCATGTCAAGAGCTGAGTTACAAGTTACACAAGAGTTGCATACATAATATATATATATATATAAACAGAAAAATACAGCAGTTTAAAATTACACAAGATGTTTTACATTTACATATGATCAAATACTTGGTAAAAGAGAGCTCACTAAATGAAAATGTTGTCTGTTCAATAATATATATTTAATAAAAACTTTTTTTTTTTGACCGTTCAGCAGAAACAACACCCGGTGAACTCATCAAACCTCCTTTTGAAAGGGAATAAAGCTCTGCTGGGGATTTTAGGATGGATTTCGTGTAATTTCTTCCTACTATGAAGAAAACGCTCAATGCCAGTGAACTGGTTTGGTGCCTCTCATGATGCATTATGGATACATATATATAGAATTGGGTTCATACCAGACCACACATGTGTACGTTCCCTGCTGCTCCATGCTGATGTTGGGGAACCACAGCGATTGCTCTCTGACCACGGCGCTCAGCTGACCCTCCATGACCTCAGAGCCATTCCTCTCCCCCAGCCATGTGACATTGTACGGCGTTTCTGCAGGATCGAAGAGATACTGGATCTGCAACGGACACTCCAATAGAGGCGATTCCCCCGGAACTGCAAAAGTCTGTTCAAACGCCTGTCCATAGTTTTTGCAGGAGTCTGTGGAGAGACACGATGATGACCGATAGTGACCAAGACAGAATAATAACACAATACAAGAGCAGATGAAAAAAATGAACAATATACACTTTGTGCAAAAACACACTGAGGCTCATGTGCACCAATGCTACAATTTCTGCTTTAAGAAGTGTTATTGTTTTTTATATTTTAAAACTAAAACCATGAACATTGTCATTACTTAAAAAGTAGCTAGTTGCCAAGGCAACATTTCTCTTATTGTTTAGTTTAAGTACTAAAATAACTAAAAAAAATTAAACTTAAAATAGATTATATAAATATGTATATATACATATTTATTAAAAATGACTAAAGCTTTAAAATTAGAATGAAAACAGAAAATATAATAATCTAATTCAAAATATTAACAAAAACAGTATATCAATGATACTAAATGATCAATGGTCTCAAGTATGCAGGTGTAAAATAATGCTGAAAAATTTCAAATTGTTTCAAAAAGCAGAAAAAATACTTGATGTTTTTTCTACAACTTTGTGTTCCTAAATTCATTTCAGCAGACTGACTTCCATATATTCAATTCAGAAACATTCATGATGAATTTCCTAATTCAAATATTTTCTAGAAATGAAACTGAAATCCAGCCTAGATATTTATGTTACTTGTTCAGAAATGTAACATATATTTTGACAATATGCTCAGTTTTTCATACATGAACTGTCAGATTTGTGACCCACTTTGGGATGATCAATATTCCTTCTGTAAAGAATGTAAAGACTCCCACAAACCCTCAGTAAAGCACCATGTACTGTACGTATCATAACTCACAAAAAAGCTGTTCTGTACACAGAGTTTATGAGCAACAGTAAATCAAACATCTTTCTATTTCATTTACAAGCATCAGTATATGATTCAGGCAGTAAAGTTAATAAGGGAAACAGATTCTCACCTGAAGGGTCCTTGTTTGATATTACAGCACATTCAGCTGCCCGAAGAAAAGCCAGCAGAAAAACGAGGGACAACCGACCCATATCTGAGACAGAGAGAGTCGAGAATTAATAACCACTAGAATAAATGTGTGACATTCAGAAATGAACTGAGAATGAGAACTAAACTACTGAATGTGAATTGAGATAGCAAGCAGAATACATAATGGTTGAATTATAATTAAAGTGGAAAAAGAAATAACCTGTTATCATAAACACATATGGGGTATTTAGATTTAGAACATTACAGTAGATGATATTAATAAACAATATCAAGAGCAATAACTGATCACAGGAAAAAATCTGAGCATGACTAGAAAATATGTGCTTAAATATCAGCCTTCAATCACAACTTTAAATGTCCTTGTTATTTGTAATTTCCTGTATATAATATTAGATAACCCTATAAATAATATTCAGGCCCTCTTGAGCTTTTATGGTGTTGTTAGTCATGTTTGATGATCTTTGAGCCTGATGTTTACTGGAACACTGGGAACAGTGTTTGACACACAAACTCAAAGGTCAACCCTGATCCTGGTCAAAAAACATTGACATGATATTTTCTCACTATATTTATAAAATGTACTGTATATTCTCTACACAAATACATTTCAAACAGAATTATGTATTGTATCTCGCACTGTCAGATCAGGAAAGCAGCAAATAAAGGTTCAAAAGAACAGCTCAAATAAACAGAGCAATTCCAAGAGGGTCCACACACCTTTGTGCTCGGGCCCTAACTACAAAACAAACATTTTTGAAAATAAGATTGCAAAATCTTGAATTTCTGCTCTCGCTTCCCTCTTCTCCATCCAGATCCACGGGAAGTGCTGACTAGAGCTGAAGCGATCCAGTGTTCGACTGGTTAAAACTGAGCTGTCATTCTTGCTCAAGAGTTTTTCTTCTTTAAAGAGGAGACGTTTCAGAGGAACTTCATGTGCTTGCTCAGCGTAAAAACTGGGAATTTGAGGAATGAAAGTAAGAGAAAAAGGGAACGCTCTGCAATTAAACAGGATCCAAGAGTACGTGCCCTAAATTAACCCTGGTCTAAACTAACCAGCCAAGCCTTCATCCACACCTCATCCAGATCTCTCCTGCACTCATAAATATTTACTTCACCATTAGTAAATTGTTTTTAATGCGCGATGACGTCAACCGAGTCCACTACGCAATGTTTACATCATCCACATTTAATGACAACTGTTTTGTTCCTGATTTTTCTAATCAATAAACACTTTTTTTAATATCTTTTTGAGGGTGATGACAAGATATTAATTTTTGGGTGAACTGTCTCTTTGAGGTCAATTTTCCATTTTAGTTAAGATGACCAGGGGTCTAAATGTATAAATATAAAACATATGATGTACATTTCATCCTACACTGTAAAAAATTATTTTCATGATTTGTTATCACAACATTATTTCTTTTGTAAAATCAAATCAAGCGTAGCGTTAGTTCTGACAGGTCATGTTAGTCAAGCTCACATCAGCTGATTCACATTGACCTATAGGAATATAACGTCTATCACCGCATTCATATATATATATATATATATATATATGGTCCATTCAGTTTATCAGCAGCTTTATCGCATTGCTCAGGAGCTAATTACCCTCCTCCATCCCCAGCTCCTCCTGTGTCCAGTCAGTCTTTTTTACAGTGTAAAAGTGTTAGCATGTTAATTTCGTTAATGAATAATTTTCGTCAGCGACATTTTTTCACGGACGAAAACGAGACGATGACTAAATAAAAATGCGTTTTGAATGACTAAAACTATGACTAAAATCTACTCTAATTTTTGTCAACGAATAAAAACGAGACGAAGATGAAAGAGAGGGACGATTTGGGAAGATATCCAGTCAGGACTGCTGTCCTGTGTGGAAGATGCGCACATTTGAAGTGTAACGTGCGTTCTAACCGCGGAAAACATGCTTCTCCAGCCGTCTCCTCTGGAAATAACCGATTACAACGCCTAGCTTTAACCCCATCCTCATCTGCATATAATTCCCATATGCATATCCACATGATAACATGTTTAACGGAAGAAGACCTTAGGAAATATATGGACTATAAATGTCACTTGTGCTGTCATATCACATTACTAAAAATCATTCAGTATCCTTGTCTTGTTTTAGAATAAATATATCGAAATATCTGTAAAAGCAAAACTGTATAAAATACTTCTCAGAGAAAGTTTTCAGAGAAGAGTTAGGCTAGGTTTATACAGATTTTATTTCTTTCAGTGTAAATATAATTATCTGACAAAACATTTTTAAAAAAAAATGTGCAAATCTTACGGTTTCCTTCAAATACAATGATATTCGAAATCAGGGCTTCCACTACAAATATTGCTAAATTCATATCATTCTTGTTTAACTTCTGGATAATGAGTTTATGTAATTTGAGTGCTCAACTCCATGAATGAGAGTGGAATATTTAATCTAAAGTTAATCTTTATTTCATTACTTTACTCAAGAGTTTGTACAGTCGGTCCAGATTTATTATGAATCCAGATATGTGACCCTGGACCACAAAACCAGCCATAAAGGTCATTTTCTTTAAATAAATAAGCTTTCCATTGATGTGTGGTTTGTTATGATAGGATAATATTTGTTCGAGATACAACTATTTGAAAATCTGGAATCTGAGGGTGCAAAAAAATCAAAGTCCTTAACCATGCATATCCACTCACAAAAATATATATATTTATGGTAGGAAATTTACAAAATATCTTCATGGAACATGATCTTCACTCAATATCCTAATGATTTTTGGCATAAAAGAAAAAACGATCATTTTGACCAATACAATGTATTGTTGGCTATTACTACAAATATACCTGTGTGACTTATGACTGGTTTTGTGCTCCAGTGTCACAAATGTGTGTGGAAAATTGTTTACATCAGACTCCTGCAGGTCAAAAACACCCTGTGACTGTTAAAGGTGTGCTGCATAATTTGGGGTTGATTCTCATAAATATTTGTATTCCGGTTTGACAATTTCTGCTGAGAACTGGGAAACCGCTCTAATGACTGGACTGCTGATGGATGACCAGAATCAACCTGATTGTCAAGTACAGCAAATTGCAGTTTGGCTGGTGCTGGTTTAAAGAAACGACAATGAAGAGCTGTCATCTGTGAGCATTACTGACCTGAGAAAACTATTTCCAACATTATTATAAAAGTTCAACAACTTCCTGACAGGGTGAAGCTCAAGTCAACAGCATGTCCATCTCAGAGAAAACCGCTCAAGTGTCATTCCCACAGGCTCAGAAGGCCTGAAGCCTCGTCTGATTCAGTCAATCACGCTTGAGGACATGCTGTACTATGCAAACGCATCATTGCATCATCTTCACGTTACACAAGGGGCTTTCTATAAAACGGGCCTTTTCTAGCTTGTTTTTTTGTTTTCAAAGTAATTGCCGCAAGATTTGAAACTTTCTGTCACATAATGTGTTTAAGATGGCTCAATAAATAACCAACCTGTATTTGGGATTTTAAAATGTTATAATATCAAAGCCATTTAAAGCCAGAAGATAAATGAACAAAAAGATATGTGTATAAAATGATTTGATTGTGTGGTTAGAGTTATTTACACCTGTCAGAACAAAGTGTTTTTTATTGTATTTGTGTGTTTGTTTTTCATTCTAATGGACCCAGAGTCTGCTAATAGTTGAAATGAAATGAATTTTTAATGCATAAGAACACTGATGACCTCAAAACCACAGAGAATGAGTTCATCTTTCAACTTCTGTGCTGAGTCAGTTTAATAACTAGAGCCAAACTAATAAAACACTGTCAAAGCCAGGAATCTACAGTTACTGACCGCTCTATTGTTATTGCTAACCCTAACCCGATCTGTTAATCTAAAGGTTTCTCTAAAATGATTGGATCGAGTGTGTTAATGTAATGCAATAATGTAAATTTGTCTGTGTTTTAATTTTTTCATGCAACTCAAATCACAAGCATCAGAAGTGCAGAAAACATGAAACATGTTCCTAAAGCATCCCATGATGCACCTCATGAAGATGATGATGAAAGAACAGCTTTCATTTGTTTAAACTAGACTTTTTTTTTTTTCTTTTCTTTTTTTCTTTTTTTTTAAATCACTACCCAATTTCCATAACTGCATATGTGACTTTTTGTTTTTGGCTTCACTGTTATTCGAAAATGTTGGGAAAGGTCGTAATAAAGAATAAGACAGGAATCCGTTGAAGAAACATGGACAGTCATCAAGTTAAGTGGTAAGGATTTGTCCTGACCGCATGTTTACAGAGGAAACCTGGGAAATCTTCTCAGCAGAACAGAAGTTCAGGCATGGATAATTGATGGTGCCAGTCACCGCTTCTGCTCCGAAACCAGACCGGGATTATAGAGAGTAAAGTCGAGTCTTACCTACAGTCCTTCCCAAGGCATCATGATTCCCTTCAGTGAAGTCGCTCTGCCTGCTCCAGTCATGTACATTTCTTTAACTTAAAGAGACAACATGTCTTCAACGGAGTCGTATACCTCAGAGCTGTCGTGACACTTCTCCATATTTACAGGAAAGGCACGTTTTGCAATATCCGTCGAGCATTTGGGAAGCTTACTCTCCAACGCCTCAGAGTTGCGCAATGAATGAACGAGGCGGAGATTTGATTTAATTTGATGCCGCTTTCACTAAAACTGAACGATTCTGTCACTTTTACTAAAACTGCTTCTTCTTTTTAACAACCTAACGTTTCAAGGGTTGAGGTACTGGAGTTAACTTTAAACTCACATGCGATTCAATCCCGGTCAAATCACCTCACCGAAACCACGTGTGCAGTTACAGCCTCCGCCCTGCAGGGGGCAGCAGAAGCGCTTTGGGGTCAATGAAGTGAAGTGAAGCTGGTGTAACAACAGGTCAAAAACTGAAGGCTTATTGTTTTGTATTACATGTGCTGCCAAACCAATCAGACATTGTACAGAGTAAAATACAGCGAATATAAAATACAATGAACAATAGTGCAAACAAATGAACATTTTACATTTACATTTCTGCTAAATGCATGAATGTACACTCTAAAATACTGGGTTAAAAACAACACAAGTTGGGTTGAAAATGAACAAACCCAGCGACTGGGTTAAATGTCTGACCCAACGTGCTGGGTAGTTTTATTTATAAAATTACTGTATGACTGACTTGAAATGAACCCAAAATATGTTGGAAATTAAAAATCAGACACATAATTACTAGAGGCAACAATAATAATCAAAAGGTGATCATTTATTAATAAGCAATTTAATAAATGTTTATTGTTTAATATTATTCATTAAACTTATATTACTGGCATATTTTGGGTTCTTTTGAAGCAAGAAATACAGTCATTTTTAAACAATAGTTGAGTTAAATAAAACTACCCAGCAGGTTGGGCAAACATTTAACCCAACCCAATCGCTGGGTTTGTCCATTTTCAACCCAAGTTGGGTTGTTTTTAACCCAGCATTTTAGCTATGAGTGTAGCTACATGTAAAATTGTCACTTCTTCATTTGTTTATATTAAAATACTGTGAATATAAAATATAAAATACAATGAACAATAGTGAAAATAAACAAGTAATAAAAAGAAATAAATATGTGAAAATAAAATGTGCAGTAAATCAACAATGCATTTTAAAAGGGACTACTTGAATAAGCAATATTAATAAAACAGAAAATCTAAACAGATTAAGTAAATATGAAGCAAAAGTTTCTCTAAATAAAAAAATCTAAATTAAATTTAAAATTTGTTTCAGGAGCAAAAAGAGAAACAGAATTTAGATTCTAGATCATATACAATGTCTGAGTTCAATGAAAATGTTGAAGTTCTGTTATTATTTGGGGTCACATGTTCAGGTTTGTTCTCTCTGCACTTTACAGGCTGCAAAATTATAACAGTAGAAGAAGAACATCAGAACAAACACTAGTTTATCCAGCAGTGTGCTGAATTTTATCCAGGATTATCCCTGTGGAGCTGAGCTTCAGATACTCTGAATGAGGATTGTAGCTGTTCTTGTTCAGCTGAAACTATTTCAATGTAAGAATTGATGTTCTTGACTGACCTTCATTCACTTCTGCAGTTCTTCAGGAGTCTCATGTTTCTTCTGTGTGTCAGAATGTAATCATCAGCAGGGATTAATCAGATCCTGATTTTTGAGAAGGCCTGGGAAAAGAACCTCCCACTTCCTGTTCTTATATAATACAGAAATAAATAATTTTTTTCCTTCATATTTTCCCCTCTGTCGTTCATCTTCTGCAGGGACACATCATGGCCAAGGACTTTTCCTCCAGATTGTGGAGCTCAAAGTTGTACAGGAGGAGCAAGACTCTGTTCCTCCTCCCATGATTCCTCACTCTGTCTGTGGGAAAATACTACTCAAGTCATAAGCCAGCTAACAAAAATATGTCCTAAGAACTATTTGCTAACGTTCCCATTAAGTTATAAAAACAGTATTGCTGTTCCATTTTAAAATGTTTTTCCCTGTCTTTTTATGCAAACATGAAGAAAATGTTCCTTTTGATCATTCTACAAGTAACATTTAATGTATAAATAATGTTTTTGCACAAATGTTTTGAGAACATTATTAAAGACCAGATAACTTTGAATGAATGTTCTCTTAATGTTACTGGGAGAACGTTCATGTTCGCTGGGAAGAAGAATAAACGGCAGCCCATCTGCGCTTTATAACATGCACCTGTTCTGAGTTTCAGGACTTTGATGCGACAAAATGTGACAAAAAAATTAGACATAAAATAAGAAGAAATATTTGAGATTTGGTTGTATTTCTCAGATGTAAGTAAATGAGTATTATTGATCATGTGACTGTACATACGGTCAGAAGTTCTTCCACTGAAGCTCTTCAGACCACCTCGAATCAGCTCCAGTTCTGCTGAAACACAGACCTATTCTCACATCCATCTTCATTTTCATTCAGATCATCACACTGATTCCTTTTGCATTAAACAAGAAAGGAATGCAAAACAGAAATGTTTTTCCATGTAGAGCCCAAAAATCTGCTAAACATAAATTTGATGTGTCCACTAGAGGGCGAAAACTTTCATCTGTCCACTTTAGTCTCATTCAATAACTTTGGCTTACTGTATTCTTGTCTTGATGAACACACACTGCTCGGCATTATGATGTAAATCGAATTAATCAGAAGAACACCTAGATCAGAAAACAGCAATAGTCCGGTTGAACTGAGAAATGCAGGAATAATATTTTACTTTGACTGTTTTTGTGCTTGTATTCACTGTGATTATCACTACAGTATAAGAATGTAAAACGATGGAAAGTTTGTGTTATAGTTTATAAAAAGTGTTTCTTTTCAAACAAGAAGTTTGATTCAGAGGTTCATCAGAGTCACGGAGTGAAAACTTTTCACTGTGAAAAGACATTTAATGCTTCAGAGTTCAGGAGAATATTGCAGAATGACCTGCTTCCCAAAAAAAGGTGTTCTGTAAAGAGGAATGATCGGATGTTATTTTTGCTCCTGCTCAAACTGCAAACACAAGCAAAGAAGTGGCTTGAGAACGAGTCCATCAGGCTCCAGACCTGAACCTACAGTGAATATTTGGTCTCAGATTAAACTTGAATGAACTGCGAGAGATTTTTCAGCTGCTCATGAACAGTTTGAAGCCGTTAACACTGAGTGGAAAAACTGACTCTTCTGTAAAAAGCTGTCTGCAGTTTACTCCCACTGCTTAAACATCTGGCGAAAACAAAAGAGAAGGTTATTCAGTGCTAAGTTACCTTATCTACAATTTTTGATCATTTCTTGACCAGTGATTTGTGATTAAAATCAGTGTTGCCAATTGCTTTCAGTTGAAATCAGCTAAAACTCGTCATACTGGCGAGTCATATTAATATACATATAGATCAGTGGACGAGTCACAGAATCTAGATAAGCTTTGTCCAAGAAGTTGCTAGATTATTCCCTAGGCTTTTGAAAAAAGTCTCAAAAGGGGTGGGAAAGTCAGTAATTCTAGTGACAAAATCACTAAATTGGAAGCACTGGAGAAAGTTATTCAGTGCTAAGTTACCTTATCTACAGTATTTGTGCAATTCTTGATCATTTCCTGACCAGTCATTTGTGATTAAAATGGTCAAGACCATTAAAAGACCACTAAATATTTTTGGCTTGGCCTATTTATTTGCCCAGGAGAGAGAGAGAGAGATTCAGTATATATCACTCTCTTCTAGCACTGTGTTGGTCTGTTTGTGACCACAAACATCTCTGGCGTCTCTTAACCACTTCTGCAAATCTATATTGCATGTTTATAGGCACTTCTTGGAAATCACCACAACATAACGTGATATCTTTGCAGAGGTGATGGGAGAGTGATTGCTCAAAAAATACACACAAGATTTGGGCAAAATTATGCATTTCAGCTCCTTTTCAAATCACACAGAATGTTGAATAAGAACGACAGAAAATGTACAGAAATTCAACAGTCACACAACAGAGAAACACAGGTTTGCAATGCAACAGATCATTAATTACTATAATTATTACAACAAATAATTAACATTGTTAATTTAAAGGGATGGTTGATTATGATTGAACTTTTTTAACTTTAGTTAGTGTGTAATGTTGCTGTTTGATCATAAACAACATCTGCAAAGTTACGACAACTGCATACATTTATCCACTAACCATTCAGAAACGTCTAAAAGTTGTAACTTCTTCCTGAGTCTCTCCATCAGTGTCGACTCCAGTTTGAACAATGTAAGGCTGAACACCGTTACTGACAATCCTCATTTTGGCTGCGTGAGATTCTCCAGCTTTGTTGTTGTTGAGCGATCGAAGTACGAGCCGTTAAAGCTCCGCCCTCTTCTGGAAAGGGGGCGGGAGCAGCAGCTCATTTGCATTTAAAGGGACACACACAAAAATGGCGTGTTTTTGCTCACACCCAAATAGGGGCAAATTTGACAAGCTATAATAAATGATCTGTGGGGTATTTTGAGCTGAAACTTCACACACACATTCTGGAGACACCAGAGACTTATATTACATCTTGTGAAAGGGGCATTATAGGTGCCCTTTAAATATACTAAAAATAATACTAAACATTTATTAAAACTGCATTTTTTTTCAGTTCAGTTCTGAAAGCAACATAATCCTGATGCAGTGGAAATAATACTGTTTTTTTTTTTTTCACCTTCGCAGCAGCTGGACTCTGAGCTCATATACGCAGGTGAGAGTTAAAACCAATCCGCCTGTCCATTGTGTCTCCCTAATTCCCATCAGCCGCTCCGTTTGTTTCTCTTGTTTCCTCAAGCGTTCCTGGAAAACCTTCAAGACATCTTCAGTGTGTTTTACAGATAGAGTTATTATCCTCAACTAAAACTAAAACCATAAAACATTTTTAAAATATGTAAAAAACTTATTTCAGCTAGTTGCCAAGGCAACATTTCTGACTTTCATTTGAAAAGTTTTAAAACTAAATAAACTGAAACTCATAAATAAAAACAATTATATCTATTCACATATTTTTTGTTAAAAAACAAAAGCTAATAAAAATGATAATGGAAAAATTCACAACAAAATTACTAAAACAGAACATATAAAAAGAAAATGTTTTCAAAATATTAACAAAAACCATCAATGATGAAATAACTGGCAGACAGTTCTGATAGGCTATAGTGTGATCAGTCACATGACATTTAATGAACTTTTTAAAAAATAATAAAAGGTTTGGTTAACACTTTATAATAACATTCAGTTATAAGTCACTTATAAATTATTAGTTAATGATGAACGAATCATTTACAAAACATCATAAATGATTAATAAGTGATACACTTAACATTTTATGAATGTTTTAATAATTCAGTTATAAGTAATTTATAAATTATTAGTTAATGATGAACGATTCGTTTACAAAACATGACTATACATTCATAAATGATTAATAAGTGATATGCTAACGATTTACAAATGTGTTGTAAATTATCTTAAAATGTGTAAATCATGAAATAAATCAAACAGATCATTAGTAGATGGTTGATAAGTTATTAGTTGATACATTATTTATCACTTATAAATCATTGAAGTATTTATGTCAAAATTGTTTTAGTATCATTATCTTAATAAAAAATTGTCAATCATGAACAAATGATGAACAATCCATTAGTAAATGATCAGTATATGATTTATTGATTATGCTGTAAGTTGGTCTGTGTTTAAAAGCACAACCATGCAGGTATGCTAAAGCACTATTTTTAAGAAGAGTAATTTATTTGTTTTGAAGTGGATGAACATTTATAAATGACTTACAGTCAGGTGATTCCAGTGGGTTGTGTTAAATCCTTTCAGTCATCAGCACAGACTTGTGTTCAGTGTGGAGTGTGTGATCTAGTGATGAAGTCAACCTCTGAACCGTGTGTGTCACAGAAGACCCTCACCAGTCACTTACACTGCAGTACACACTACAAAGTGTTCAACACCTGTTATAGATGATGTGTAAATGCATGAATAAATCATTTCTGGCGGGCTCTGTGGTACCTGATGTTAGGAGCTGAAATCTTGACGGATTTACAAATGGTTTGGTTTCTTACAAACGTTATTAACGTGGCTATAATTCTGAATGCTTGAACATGTTGAAATTACAGCTTTTCTTTTCGAAAAACGACTTAATCATGCAGCATAGTTGTGTATCATGGCTACTTGCGCAAGTTATCAAGGCTGAGACCACAATCGTGCTGTTCAATTATATAGGTTTTACTGACACCAATAACGATTTTATGACAACTAATCTTTTGTCTAAATTACAATCTTTGTGGATGTGGTTGTAGTTATTAGCTGGCTAATAACAAGAAGCTTTGAGTGAGACCTAGTAGTTACAGTTTAGGACAGTAGGACAATAGGACAGTGTCAGTAGCTCACCAAGTGCAACCATTTGACGTCATCGACGTAGAACGCACTGTGCACCTAAATAAACTAAATGGCACCCCCCATTGTCCAAATATGTCATGGATCTTTTAAATAACAAATCTTTCATGGGTTTTTTACTGCATATTTCAGTAAAAGACATCATTTACGTTATATTAAGCCATACAAGTCTTAATACCAGGGGTTCCCTTTAGATGCTCGACTGGATTGAGATCTGGGAAATTTGGAGGCCAAGTCAACACCTCAAACTCGTTGTTGTGCTCCTCAAACCATTCCTGAACCATTTTGCTTTGTGGCAGGAGCATTATCCTGCTGAAAGAGGCCACCAGGGAATACCGTTTCCATGAAAGGGTGTACATGGTCTCAACAGTGCTTAGGTAGGTGGTACGTGTCAAAGTAACATCCACATGGATGGCAGGACCCAAGGTTTCCCAGCAGAACATTGCCCAAAGCATCACACTGCCTCCACCGGCTCGCCTTCTTCCCATAGTGCATCCTGGTGCCATGTGTTCCCCAGGTAAGCGATGCATACACACCCGGCCATCCATGTGATGTAAAAGAAAACGTGATTCATCAGACCAGGACACCTTCTTCCATTGCTCTGTGGTCCAGTTCTGATGCTCACGTGTCCACTGTTGGTGCTTTCAGCGGTGGACAGGGGTCAGCATGGGCACCCTGACTGGTCTGCAGCTATGCAGCTCCATACACAACAGACTTGCCCATTTTTCCTGCTTCTAACACATCAACTTTGAGGACAAAATGTTCACTTGCTGCCTAATATATCCACCCACTAACAGGTGCCGTGATGAAAAGATAATCAGTGTTATTCACTTCACCTCTCAGTGGTCATAATGTTATGCCTGATCAGTGTACATATATATATGGTTGTGTGTCTACATTTTTATCAACTTTTTCCACTTTGATGTTTTTTCTAGCGAGAATTTTAAATTTTTGATCAGTAATCACCAAAGCTTGTTCTATTTTGTTGTTGATAGGCCTAATTAAACCAAATGTGCTGCCTCAGATGTCTGTCTGAAATCATTTTCATGATGTACTTTTGTATGCAAACACTGCCTACAAAGTCATTGCCTGACAGGGGAGCGAGGAAACAGCTTTCGGACGCAGTCCCTGAATGAATCAGCCGTTTGACTCAATGATTGAATGACTCACTTGTTAAAGGGTCATGAAACCCCAGAACACATTTTTTGAGCTGTGAACAGATATGTATAGGCTGCACATCATCGAAAAAAACTAAAGGTACTTATTCATTTTATTTATAAGTTGAAATCAGTTATTTTTGCATTTTCAGAGCGATTTCTGTCGTCCGGTTTGAAAAGCTACGTCACGGATTCTGACGTCATCGTGTAAACCGGCAAGATCCGAAGTGCTGAAAGAGCTCCAGTATGGGCTGGTCGAACATGACGACGTCAATCGTTTCTGATGCTTCTCTGCATTTATTCATGACAAAAAGCTCATTCAATCCAATCACTGCACTGTAGTATGCATACGATTATAATTGCAGTATTATGCATGAGTAAGTATCACTTCTCTTGCCTCTGTCTCTATTACTGTCATTCACAGACATGGGTCGTAGGTGCTTGTTTCCTCAGTGCTACAACACAAAAATGCGTTTTCCTGCGACGCGACCAGAGCAGAAGTTTGGGTGCATGTGGTTTGTTTTGCTGTAATCTACCAGCACAAATGGAAAATATGTTTGCATGAGATCACATTACAGCGTCACAAAAGTGCTGTTCATTCACCTCTGCGTTCGGACACGCGAGTAGTGATGTCCGGTTCGCGAACGAATCGTTCTTTTGAACCGGTTCTTTTTAGTGAACCGGTCAAACCAGTTCACCCAATCGGACTGAATAGTTCGAAACAGTTTAATCTCCAGTAAGCAAACACTAATCCACAAATTACTAAAGTTACTCACTTTTTGACATGCCTGACACTCGCTCTGACACAAAATAAACCAACATCCCGGAGTTATTCAACAGTACACTGACTTTACCTGCTGTGAAGAGAGAACTGATGATGATGGGCACGAGCAGCAGAGTAGCCGATACACTGAGTGAGCATGCGCGGCGCACAAGGACGAACGTACACGGCCTGTCACCATTCTCATTCTCGAGTCAAGAATCGGTTTTCGGATCACCAGTACACAACCGAGAACTGCTTCTTTCGGACATGTCCGATTTGAGAACTGATGAGCTGATGATACTGCGCGTGCTTGTACCTTTTCAAGAGAACGAAAAGCACGTTAGTCAAGTTTTGTTGAACATCGGAAAGTGTGATAATATAAAACATACTGGAAATATGTTTATGACTTAATTCAAAATATAAAAAGTTTATTGTGCTTTTCCAAATACACCATAACAGATTAATAGCATACAAAATATATACTGTACATACAAGAAACTACATGCAACATGAACATAAATATTTTGTACACAGGACAAACTATCTAATGTTCAGAAATAGTTCTACAAATTTCTTTTTCTATATTGTTATTTAAAAAGCATTACAGTAAAAGTTGTGCTTTCATGTTATTTAATTATTTTTTAAGATTCGAAACAATTAATTGTTTGTAAAACTATCAAACTAAACATTTATTTGTTTCATAAATAATCCATGGACATCGTATTTAATTTCTAAACAAGGTGATATAAAGATAAAAAACGACGTCATCAAACTACAGCGAGAGCAAACAAGCGACTCTTTTTGAATCGCTCTCGCGGTTCTCGAATCTCAATCTCGTTCTCGAGTAGAATCGGTTGCAACGGTTTTCGGATCACCAGTACACAACCGAGAACTGCTTCTTTCGCACATGTCCGATTTGAGAACCGATGAGCTGATGATACTGCGCGTGCGTGATTCAGCGTGTGATCTGAAGCTACCGAACAGTAATGACTGTCACAGCACCGGCGTCTGAACCGAACTAGTAGGACAAGTTATGCTATGAGGGTTATGCTATGTTCATTTTTTGTGCTCCCTTGTTGTTCGTTCATCAGCTGCGCTTTATTTTTCGTGAAGCATTTTGTTGCGCGTCAGCTGTGATAAACAGACATCCACTCGCATTGCGTGTGTAACAGAGGCTAGATAGTGAGAGTTGAGCAGGTAAACCACTGCACGCTGACGACCGCTGGAGAATGAGGTGTTTAGTGTCATTGGTAGTGCACTCACCTCGTCCGCCAGCAGTGGACGGGCCGGGGGTTCGAGACCGACTCGGAGCAGGGTGGTTAGGATTAAAGAGTGAGTTTTGGAGGCGGAGCAATGAAGAGAAGGATGGGTTTGTTTGGGTTGATTTCAGATATCAACAGTTTAAATCTAAACTAAAAACACATCTCTTTAACCTGGCATACACATAACACATTATCAATTTATTTTTTCAAATCCGTTAAAGGATTATTAGGCTGCATAAATTAGGTCAGCCGGAACCGGGAACACTTCCTATAACACCAGATGTAAACGTTACATCAGAAGAAGAATGGCATCTACGCTAATATTAGTCTTTCTGTTTATCCCGAGGTTTACCGTAGTCAGCCGGATCCGGGCCGTATCCGGGTGAGATCGAGGACCTGCGCCATGACACGACCACAACGCAGCCCTGAAGTATCAGCAGAGATTGAGTCAACTAGATCATCCACTGTGAAGGCCTCATCAACATGACAACCAGTGGCGCATCTCCTCAACAACCGTCCATACCGGCGTGATGAATATGATCCTCAACTGGATGAAACTGAATTAAATACTTTGAATGTTGCGATCCTATCTGACTTATGATAGCAACCTGAGTCGTAACAAAGCACTGTTTGCCAGAGGAAAACTGGCCCCCCGACTAAGCCTGGTTTCTCCCAAGGTTTTTTCTCCATTTTAACACCTGTTTGCCACCTGATGTCACCTGTTGGAGTTTGGGTTCCTTGCCGCTGTCGCCTTTGGCTTGCTTAGTTGGGGACACTTGACAATTGATATTCAACAGTGCTTTGATCTGCCTGCATCGACACTATTCCTTAAGAGCTGCTGTGCAGCCAAAATAATGTACCAGTTATCACTGTAAAGCTGCTTTGACACAATCTACATTGTAAAAAGCGCTATATAAATAAAGGTGACTTCAAAAACGAATTTGAGAAATCGCATACAGCACCTTTAATTTTAATCAAACAACAAAAGAAAACTTGAAATCACCCAATGCTTGACTGCATAACTTTAATAAAAAGAATAATTTATAGAGTGGAGAATATGCATTATTTTTTTTATATTAGATTATTTAATTTCTTACTTGAATGCTACACGGTCTCACCCCTCATCATCACGTATCGACGTTTGGTCATTGCCCCCTGGCGTCAACATCCGAGGCAGAAGGTACCCCTTTTGTGTCGCTTTTCAAAGTAGAGGGCCTCAATGTAGATCCCTCACTTTCGGATTCTGACGCAGGGGGGTCAACCAACGAGAGACGTCCGTGACATAGTCACAAAATTTAATCTATTGATTCGTGTTCATGGACATGAGTTTCCCCTTTTTTTCGTTTCACTCAACACGACTTTTAATCTAATGTATTTCTATAGGTGACTACACCATGTTTTCCTTTCTGCCACTCGGGAGCACAGACTTTTTTTTTTTCTTTTTATTATTATTATTATTATTAATTTTTAGACTTTAAGCGCTACATTACTCAACATTTAAACAGGAGATTTTATCCTTGTTTTATTGCTTTATATTATGTAGGCGGCTACACGCCATTGTAAACCACTGTCAGTGGTTTAGTCAAAATGTAGTAGATCTATTCTTTATAAACAAGGCTGCAGAGCTGTGCTACGGCCATCGCTTCTAATTGTTGCTGTTTCTTTTCTGAGAAATGCAGAAATGCAATTTTTCCATCGGTTTGGTGTGTCAGCTCTAACAGTGAGTACTACAGTACCCATGAGCCTTATCGACCATTACTATGGTGACAACGCCAGCTAAAACTACCCGAGGACCCGCCGCCGGTTCTCTTTTAATGATATCCTCGTCTTTTCTCAACACATAAACATGAAAGTGTGCTTGATAATTTAACAATACGATGTTATGACCATCATTTTTAATGAGACTGTCCTCCGAAGAAAAACGTTTAGGTCGTTTAAGCTTGTGTCGTCATCAAATGACTTTTGACTGCGATGAGAGGAAGGAGTGATCTTGAGTGTCGTAGTCCAGGCGTGTTTTATTTTATTTTTTAAAGTTATCGTTCTGATTGTCTGCGATTCATGCGTCAGTAACAATACCGCTGAACGAATGTGAGTTTACCACAGTAACTGTAGCTCGATCCTAAAGCCCAGTGACCACTGCACTTTCCATGTTTTTACCATAGCAATTGTAGTTTTACTCTGGTATTTGTGGTTAAATAAGAGTAACACAACACCATGCTTTTAACACTGTGGTATTTGTAGTTAAAACACAGTAACAACATTTACCATACTTTTGCCACAGAAAGTCTTGTTGAACCTGTCTTGTTTGTGGAGAGGGATGAATTTGGCCATCTTGTGCGTTTACGGAAAAAACTAAAAGCTGCGAAGGCAAACATTTCCAGTGTCTGTGTTGGTCTTATCCCTTGATTAAACATTTCTGCAGTTACATTTTGCACAGCATTTGATGTTTCTTAAACTTTGTTTTACATACCACACGGCCCCACCAGTAATAATTCATACAGTTTACCAAGTCAGCAAATTCATATCATATTGTACAAGCGTACTCACACTATATTCTATGACTCCTGCTGTCATTGGCCATTTCCTCAACTCTCATGCAGATTATGTTCATTGTAAGTAGTTGGACTGTTTATATCAGAAAGTTTATATTAAGTCTATTGTATTCTTTATTAACCTTTACAAATGGGCCACTGTCTCTTCTCGTTCCAACTGTATGACATCTGTCCACACCTCATAGTCTGCTTTTCTTTCCTTCATTTTCATTGATCACATCTGTGTAAGAAACAAGAGTCCAGAAATACTAGTTTAACATTTCACGTGACCCATTAGATCCTCCTTCTGCCTCGGATGTCGACGCCAGGGCAATGACCAAACGTCGATATGTGATGATGAGGGGTGAGACCGTGTTGATTAAATACTGTAGCCTACCTGAAAAATGTAGTTTATTTAGTTTGTATCTCTTATATAGAATGCATCACTTTAACGTAGATAAAGATAGATATAGATACAATTAAATAACTATGTTGTGATTATAAAATTACATTTAAAAAAATATAAAATTACTCATAATGAAATAAGATTTTGCTCATGTCACCCACCCCTATAGTTCCCTGTTCAGAATGTTACAATGATTGATCATTTGTTACAAACATCTCTGTAAGAACGTTCACACTGTAATTGTTATTTTTCAAATAAAGGGGAGGAAAGTCAAGAAGCAGGAACACTCTGAACACGTGATTTAAAAAACAAAACAAAATGAATAAAACAATGAATTTTGAGTTCTGTCATATTATTCAATTACTTTTTTTTTTTTTTGCCATGGAATCTATTCAGTCTAAAGGTATTTTAGTCAGGCATTGTATCGAATTCATAATTTCAGTATCTTGACCACACTATTATCAAGCACCGTTTGAAAGCAGAATTTCCTTGTTTGACACACGTTCAGGAGCAGAAGGTGAGAGAAGAAGGTAAGATTATTTGCTTATTTAAAATGACATGAACTGTATATAAAATGTGTGTGTGCGCGCGCGCGCATGTGTGTGTGAAGGTTGTAGAGAAGCCTTTATGAAGTTTCTATTTTTTCATGTTCAAAGATTGAGCATGAAGTTCAAGGTGATAAGGGGTGCTTTTCGAGGTGTGTTTGGACATTATCACATATCACATGTATTACTGCACAATATAAGCTCTAAATATAGTTTATAGTTTTATAGTCAAGTCAAGTCACCTTTATTTATATAGCGCTTTTTACAATGTAGATTGTGTCAAAGCAGCTTTACAGTGATAACTGGTACATTATTTTGGCTGCACAGCAGCTCTTAGTCTAAAAATAGTTATCTATTTTTGATTTCTTGACATTTTTGAAAAAAGATTTATGAGTTTGTATTGCTCTCAGAGCATTGTCTTATGATATGTGAGGTAATAATTTTCTCTATGGTTCTGTAATAAAGTAAGTGCAGTCGCATTGCTTACAATATTTTAATATTTGTCCGTCTATTTTTAAGTGTGTGTGGGAACACTCCGACTATTTCTTTGAAACGGGTCTCTGAATTTCAAAAGCTGCCATTTGCTGCACTGTGGCTCCCAGAGACACACATTTACTTTCAGTTTTTCTTTTTGCAACCTAGTTCCAACATGTTCACCAACCAATACGCTCATATAGGTCATCTGTCACTTCTCTGAAATATGACCCATAGGAGCGTTTGCTAAAGTTGCGCCCCTATCGACAACAGGACACATTTTAATTTTAATGAATTGTTCCCTTTTATCTGCATCATATTTCGGGTTTCGCGTAGCTCAATTGGCAGAGCATTGCAATATATACCAATATGCGATCGTGGGTTCGACCAAAGGGAACGCACTAAGGGTAGGTTTAGGGGTGGGGTGGGTGTAGTCGTTAATAAAAAAAATGATTTTTGCTAAATTAAAATAGGACAAATGGTGTAAAAAGTCCACACATTGTATTTAAATGAACAGGCATTTTGATTGGTAATGACAGTCATACGTCATTTCATGACGACAGAAGTAACACGACACTGTCAATATTTTCCTTTCGTAAGGAAACACAGAGTGATGGAAAGCATTTTGTCAGATTATGTAGTTAATGCACCTCTTGTGTAATACACTATATTGCCAAAAGTTCTGGGACACCTGCCTTTATGTACACATGAACTTTAATGACATCCCATTCTTAATCCGTAGGGTTTAATATGGAGTTGGCCCACTCTTTGCAGTTATAACAGCCTCAACTCTTCTGGGAAGGCTTTCCACAAGGTTTAGGAGTGTGTTTATGGGAATTTTTGACCATGCTTCTAGAAGTGCATTTGTGAGGTCAGGCAGTGATGTTGGCGACAAGGCCTGGCTCACAGTCTCCGCTCTAATTCATCCCAAAGGTGTTCTATCGGGTTTGAGGTCAGTCAAGTTCCTCCACACCAAACTCGCTCATCTATGTCTTTATGGACCTCACTTTGTGCACTGGTGCGCAGTCATGTTGGAACATCCCCAAACTGTTCCCACAAAGTTGGGAGCATGAAATTGTCCAAAATGTCTTGATATGCTGAAGCATTAAGAGTTCCTTTCACTGGAACTAAGGGTCCGAGCCCAACCCCTGAAAACAACCCCACACCATAATCCCTCTCCACCAAACTTCACACTTGGCACAATGCAGTCAGGCAAGTACCATTCTCCTGGCAACCGCCAAACCCAGACTCGTCCATCGGATTGCCAGACAGAGAAGCGTGATTCGTCACTCCAGAGAACACGTCTGCACTGCTCTAGAGTCCAGTGGTGGCGTGCTTTACACCACTGCATCCGACGCTTTGCATTGCACTTACTGATGTAAGGTTTGGATGCAGCTGCTCGGCCATGGAAACCCATTCCATGAAGCTCTCTACGCACTGTTCTTGAGCTAATCTGAAGGCCACATGAAGTTTGGAGGTCTGTAGCTATTGACCACAGTACCATGCTTGAATTCACTGAGCTCCTGAGAGCGACTCATTCTTTCACAAATGTTTGTAGAAGCAGTCTGCATGCCTAGGTGCTTGATTTATACACCTGTGGCCATGAAAGTGATTGGAACACCTGAATTTGGAGGGGTGTCCCAATACTTTTGGCAATATAATGTATGTAAGAGTCGATTTGCATTTTGCACGGGTAACTCTGATCACGCTAGAGAAGCACTGGAATGAAGGTGTAAATGCAACCTGGATATGAAATGCATATTTAGGTGTAAACAGAGCCTAGATGTACTCAAATAACCTCACATAATACCCATAATGCTCACCGTGAACTAAACACTCTATGCTTTCAGCCATTTCACCGACAACTCCATCTAAACTAAAGGTCATTTTGCAGGTGTAGAATCCAGCGTCATCGAGATGTACTTTGCGTATGTTTAGTATATCCTTATCCTTGTTTAGCGCAAACTTCTCATCTTCCGGAAGAGGCTCACAGTTCTGGGAATCAGAGGAGAGGACAGCAGACACAGACGAGACAGAAACAGAGTTCACATTACTCCTCCATTCAGACTGAGATGCATGGTTCATGCTTAAACGAGAGATCCAAAATACAAATTATGAAATGTTGTCATTTTCTGAACTAAAACAACAGCAAAAAAAGACTTTGATTTGTCACAAAGCAGTTGCGTAAGAGCATTTATTATAACAATCTAGTCAAGATTCATGTTTGGATTTATTACAGTTCATCACTGAGAAGGTTTGATGGCAGATTTAGTGGCAGTAAACAGCACAAGAGGCGCGTGAAGGAACGCAGACTGACTGAATGACACTTTCATTTGAGCAGAATATCTCAGAGGAGATCGATAAACTCCAACTTACATGTTTTTCAGTGTTTTCAGATCATCAATGGATTTTCCAGTGACCAGAGAGAGCGTGGGTTGCCAGATTGCAAAGAATAAGTAAAACACCTGGCAGAAAATGTTTCCTTTTAACAGAAAACTTTGTTGCCTTATTCATGGAAAAACGTAGTCAATGAACATTTTTTATCATAGTTTTCATTAACGAATAAACACTATTTGGCAGACCCTTTATTCACTGTGTTGAAGGCGTAAATGTTTTATCGGTCCATGCATGAGAATTCTGCCGGGAATTGAACCCATGATGTGGTGTTGCTAATGCCATGTTCTACTGTTTGAGCTTGGGGAAAGCACACATACACACACACTCACTTTCTCTCTCTATCACACACACACACACACACACACACACACACAGTACATATAAAAAAAATTTTTTAATTTAAAGTAAAAAATACTGTGAAAAACAAGCGTTTAAAAATAGTTGTTAAATGCATTTTTTTTTTTAAATGTTCTCATGTTTACTTTTTTGTGACGCATGAGAAGTATTAATGTTAAAGGTTTATTGTTTTGTATTGTCATGTCTTCGGTCTGATCAGTTCAGTTTTTGTCCTCTCTTGTGTTTGTTGTCTTGCATGTGGTTTTGTTTTGACAGGTGGTCATGTGATCCGCTTCACCCTGCCCTCTCATTATCAATCATTATCACTCACTGCTCTCACTTGCATTCCTCATTAGTTCCCGTTCATTCCTCTCGTGTTTGCTGTCTTGTGCCAAATTGTTTCAGCCGTAATCTCTTGTCTTGTCAAGTTAAATGTTTGTCCTGTTTCTAGGCTCCAGTGGCAGTTTTGTTTTTCTTTTCTTTCAGTGTTGTTTTCTCCTCTCTCTCGCCGTCTAGACTGAATTAACCCTCAGCTCCTGCCCAGACTTACTGATTTAATTGTTTTCTGTTGACTGCTTTCGCCCATTTGTGTGCAAATGATCTATAAATACATGGAGTTTCTGTTGTGGCTGAATCTCGTCCTGAATTAAAGTAGGATTGACCCGGGCCGGAACAGAACGATCCTAGAATTTCTCTTACAGCACAAGGCCTCAGAAATATTTAGGCCTACATTTATAAATTTATATAAAATTGTATATAAAATTTCCATCCATTCAGATCACAGTTTTAATATAAATAAATACTTAATGTTTGGTAACTAATAAAACTTATGATGATGCATATTTGTCAATCAAACATAAATGAAACAGATCTGATTTTTTCACTCAAAAAAAATCAAGGCATAGTTTATCATTAACTACTTACATCTATGGATTTATTTTAAAAATGCATTTATTGAAGAACCAGCACTGTGAAAAGTAAATCTATTTAGTTAAAAAGTATGAACGGTTAAATATGGCAACATTATGTAAGATTTTCACTAATTCTGTTTCATTACGACTGACATACATTAATCACATTAAGTTTATCTGTTAAAACTGTGTAATCCAAATGAATGGACATTTTATATACAGCTCAAATGGATACATTTATTTATTTAAAGTTTTATTTTTAAACTAATCATAAAAAGTCATGGGAATTTTTATAATGAATATGAATTTCGTTCAACAGAAAACAACAACATGAGAGGCGAGTAAATAATGGCAGAAGTTTTATTTTTGTCTGTGTGTATGGAGATAAATGATGTGTTTTCTACCTTGTACCACTGGATGGAGGGATGATCCACGCTCTTGAAATATCTCCTCAGAGGGCAGGAGAGGACGTCGTTCACATGAGCGCTGATCCACTGGATTCCCCTCTGCGGTCGCTTACACTGTCCTGACATCATCTCGCTCACGACCAGCACTGCCGCCTGTCTGTAGCACTGGCTCTGAGTCCTGTGAGGAAACAACACACACGTCTCACAACGACACCATGACTGCTTTAAATCAACATACAAAACTATCAAATATTATTCTTAATTACCCTGATATTTATTCATCAGGAGCACAAGTTCACTGTGTAGCTTCACTCAGTGTTGTTAACTAACCACATAACACACTATACTACAGCTGTATAATTCACCATCAGGTAGTGCAGACATTGTATGTGTGCGGTTTAAAAATCATTTATATTATTATATCATTAAAAGCAGTGTCTTTAAATACAATTTTTGTTACAGTATTCTGCAGTCAGATTTCACACACAGCAGTAGCATGGAAAGAATAAGATATTATGGAAACAAGAAATGGATCACACACACACACACAGTGTAACTAATGCTGCCCTCTGCTGACAGTTTAAGCTCTAGTTCAGTATTTCTCAATCTTTTATTAGGCTAGTCGTTCCTCACAATTCCATTAGTAACAAAAAAAGAAGCAAACTCATTGCATTTGCTTTCAGAGAGCAGTTTACTGGGAATCTGTTAAAGAAAATGCTGGGAAAAAAGCAGTTGAAAGTGAGAGGGCATTTCTTTTTTCTGAAACAAGTGTGAACAGTTTTGAGTCACTGTGTGTAAACGATGACAGCTGTGTTTGTAGGTACAACTTTTATGTAATGTTTTACCATATTACACACAAGAACAGTCAAGCACATCTTCTCTGTATTCTGCATTAAACTAATGAGTTTATCATGTTTTCTTTCGCTCACAACGTGTTTAAAGGTCAGGATCTTCAACATCTGTCCAACACTGAAGTGAAGCTCTTCTCGCCATCCTGGAAACTCCACACATCTTTCCATCCATTTATTTCTTCAGTCAAGAGAGCGCTGAAGCTCAACTGAACCTCATGAAAACATCGAGCTCACACTGGAAAATCTTAAAATCTTGCTGTTAAAAATGGGTTTCTAGTTCTTCAAGGAAAAAGCTCATATTTCTTCAGTGGCGCGGGAGGCCCGTCACCCCGAGTTTAACAGATTCACCACATCCTCTGCACAAGCTTTTCTAAAAACATTTCACTTCCAAACCAGTTGTTTGTGACAATAAACCTCATCCTGCAGCTTATTTTAACACAGTTACAGGAAGTATATGGAGAACAAAGTGAACAAAGCAGTGAGTCTCGTTCACTAACCGTACGTCTGTGTACACAAATCATGATCAACAACTCTTGCACTAAAACTTATTCTAAATTTACAAAAAAAAAAATGTAATATTTTAATGTAATTTAAATAAATAATTATTATATATATCAAGTTTCAGACCTTTCCAATAATGTGTGTTTTGAAATAGAGCAGTAAATATTGTAATATGAAACACGACGCCGTCCACTAGAGGGAGAAGCTGCTAAAAAGACTGAAAGTACTGTTTCCATGGTAACACAATGTCCAGTTTCAAAACAGTTTTCACAGGAGGAAGTTTCAGTGTTTCTAGTGATTCGATGATACATTTGAATGAATCGGTTACATGAATGACTTTAGTTTCAAATTTAAAGTACTTCATTTAGAAAAAAAAAAATCACTTCATATTTAAAATTTTAATAATTTAAAATATTATTTTTAAAACAATAATCAAAGTATTACTTGCAGTATGCAGTTGTGTTTGCAGCTTCTGTGTGACTCACAGAAGCTCAGGTGACACGACAGGCCTAGACCAGTCTAAACCTGCGAAATATTGTTGAATATGTGATCTTGTGATCTAGATGTGATCTTTTGTCACACCCGTAATTCCTGCTATAAGTAGCTGTAGAAGATATTTTAATGCGATTTTCATGTCAAGAGCTGAGTTACAAGTTACACAAGAGTTGCATACATAATATATATATATATATAAACAGAAAAATACAGCAGTTTAAAATTACACAAGATGTTTTACATTTACATATGATCAAATACTTGGTAAAAGAGAGCTCACTAAATGAAAATGTTGTCTGTTCAATAATATATATTTAATAAAAACTTTTTTTTTTTGACCGTTCAGCAGAAACAACACCCGGTGAACTCATCAAACCTCCTTTTGAAAGGGAATAAAGCTCTGCTGGGGATTTTAGGATGGATTTCGTGTAATTTCTTCCTACTATGAAGAAAACGCTCAATGCCAGTGAACTGGTTTGGTGCCTCTCATGATGCATTATGGATACATATATATAGAATTGGGTTCATACCAGACCACACATGTGTACGTTCCCTGCTGCTCCATGCTGATGTTGGGGAACCACAGCGATTGCTCTCTGACCACGGCGCTCAGCTGACCCTCCATGACCTCAGAGCCATTCCTCTCCCCCAGCCATGTGACATTGTACGGCGTTTCTGCAGGATCGAAGAGATACTGGATCTGCAACGGACACTCCAATAGAGGCGATTCCCCCGGAACTGCAAAAGTCCGTTCAAACGCCTGTCCATAGTTTTTGCAGGAGTCTGTGGAGAGACACGATGATGACCGATAGTGACCAAGACAGAATAATAACACAATACAAGAGCAGATGAAAAAAATGAACAATATACACTTTGTGCAAAAACACACTGAGGCTCATGTGCACCAATGCTACAATTTCTGCTTTAAGAAGTGTTATTGTTTTTTATATTTTAAAACTAAAACCATGAACATTGTCATTACTTAAAAAGTAGCTAGTTGCCAAGGCAACATTTCTCTTATTGTTTAGTTTAAGTACTAAAATAACTAAAAAAAATTAAACTTAAAATAGATTATATAAATATGTATATATACATATTTATTAAAAATGACTAAAGCTTTAAAATTAGAATGAAAACAGAAAATATAATAATCTAATTCAAAATATTAACAAAAACAGTATATCAATGATACTAAATGATCAATGGTCTCAAGTATGCAGGTGTAAAATAATGCTGAAAAATTTCAAATTGTTTCAAAAAGCAGAAAAAATACTTGATGTTTTTTCTACAACTTTGTGTTCCTAAATTCATTTCAGCAGACTGACTTCCATATATTCAATTCAGAAACATTCATGATGAATTTCCTAATTCAAATATTTTCTAGAAATGAAACTGAAATCCAGCCTAGATATTTATGTTACTTGTTCAGAAATGTAACATATATTTTGACAATATGCTCAGTTTTTCATACATGAACTGTCAGATTTGTGACCCACTTTGGGATGATCAATATTCCTTCTGTAAAGAATGTAAAGACTCCCACAAACCCTCAGTAAAGCACCATGTACTGTACGTATCATAACTCACAAAAAAGCTGTTCTGTACACAGAGTTTATGAGCAACAGTAAATCAAACATCTTTCTATTTCATTTACAAGCATCAGTATATGATTCAGGCAGTAAAGTTAATAAGGGAAACAGATTCTCACCTGAAGGGTCCTTGTTTGATATTACAGCACATTCAGCTGCCCGAAGAAAAGCCAGCAGAAAAACGAGGGACAACCGACCCATATCTGAGACAGAGAGAGTCGAGAATTAATAACCACTAGAATAAATGTGTGACATTCAGAAATGAACTGAGAATGAGAACTAAACTACTGAATGTGAATTGAGATAGCAAGCAGAATACATAATGGTTGAATTATAATTAAAGTGGAAAAAGAAATAACCTGTTATCATAAACACATATGGGGTATTTAGATTTAGAACATTACAGTAGATGATATTAATAAACAATATCAAGAGCAATAACTGATCACAGGAAAAAATCTGAGCATGACTAGAAAATATGTGCTTAAATATCAGCCTTCAATCACAACTTTAAATGTCCTTGTTATTTGTAATTTCCTGTATATAATATTAGATAACCCTATAAATAATATTCAGGCCCTCTTGAGCTTTTATGGTGTTGTTAGTCATGTTTGATGATCTTTGAGCCTGATGTTTACTGGAACACTGGGAACAGTGTTTGACACACAAACTCAAAGGTCAACCCTGATCCTGGTCAAAAAACATTGACATGATATTTTCTCACTATATTTATAAAATGTACTGTATATTCTCTACACAAATACATTTCAAACAGAATTATGTATTGTATCTCGCACTGTCAGATCAGGAAAGCAGCAAATAAAGGTTCAAAAGAACAGCTCAAATAAACAGAGCAATTCCAAGAGGGTCCACACACCTTTGTGCTCGGGCCCTAACTACAAAACAAACATTTTTGAAAATAAGATTGCAAAATCTTGAATTTCTGCTCTCGCTTCCCTCTTCTCCATCCAGATCCACGGGAAGTGCTGACTAGAGCTGAAGCGATCCAGTGTTCGACTGGTTAAAACTGAGCTGTCATTCTTGCTCAAGAGTTTTTCTTCTTTAAAGAGGAGACGTTTCAGAGGAACTTCATGTGCTTGCTCAGCGTAAAAACTGGGAATTTGAGGAATGAAAGTAAGAGAAAAAGGGAACGCTCTGCAATTAAACAGGATCCAAGAGTACGTGCCCTAAATTAACCCTGGTCTAAACTAACCAGCCAAGCCTTCATCCACACCTCATCCAGATCTCTCCTGCACTCATAAATATTTACTTCACCATTAGTAAATTGTTTTTAATGCGCGATGACGTCAACCGAGTCCACTACGCAATGTTTACATCATCCACATTTAATGACAACTGTTTTGTTCCTGATTTTTCTAATCAATAAACACTTTTTTTAATATCTTTTTGAGGGTGATGACAAGATATTAATTTTTGGGTGAACTGTCTCTTTGAGGTCAATTTTCCATTTTAGTTAAGATGACCAGGGGTCTAAATGTATAAATATAAAACATATGATGTACATTTCATCCTACACTGTAAAAAATTATTTTCATGATTTGTTATCACAACATTATTTCTTTTGTAAAATCAAATCAAGCGTAGCGTTAGTTCTGACAGGTCATGTTAGTCAAGCTCACATCAGCTGATTCACATTGACCTATAGGAATATAACGTCTATCACCGCATTCATATATATATATATATATATATGGTCCATTCAGTTTATCAGCAGCTTTATCGCATTGCTCAGGAGCTAATTACCCTCCTCCATCCCCAGCTCCTCCTGTGTCCAGTCAGTCTTTTTTACAGTGTAAAAGTGTTAGCATGTTAATTTCGTTAATGAATAATTTTCGTCAGCGACATTTTTTCACGGACGAAAACGAGACGATGACTAAATAAAAATGCGTTTTGAATGACTAAAACTATGACTAAAATCTACTCTAATTTTTGTCAACGAATAAAAACGAGACGAAGATGAAAGAGAGGGACGATTTGGGAAGATATCCAGTCAGGACTGCTGTCCTGTGTGGAAGATGCGCACATTTGAAGTGTAACGTGCGTTCTAACCGCGGAAAACATGCTTCTCCAGCCGTCTCCTCTGGAAATAACCGATTACAACGCCTAGCTTTAACCCCATCCTCATCTGCATATAATTCCCATATGCATATCCACATGATAACATGTTTAACGGAAGAAGACCTTAGGAAATATATGGACTATAAATGTCACTTGTGCTGTCATATCACATTACTAAAAATCATTCAGTATCCTTGTCTTGTTTTAGAATAAATATATCGAAATATCTGTAAAAGCAAAACTGTATAAAATACTTCTCAGAGAAAGTTTTCAGAGAAGAGTTAGGCTAGGTTTATACAGATTTTATTTCTTTCAGTGTAAATATAATTATCTGACAAAACATTTTTAAAAAAAAATGTGCAAATCTTACGGTTTCCTTCAAATACAATGATATTCGAAATCAGGGCTTCCACTACAAATATTGCTAAATTCATATCATTCTTGTTTAACTTCTGGATAATGAGTTTATGTAATTTGAGTGCTCAACTCCATGAATGAGAGTGGAATATTTAATCTAAAGTTAATCTTTATTTCATTACTTTACTCAAGAGTTTGTACAGTCGGTCCAGATTTATTATGAATCCAGATATGTGACCCTGGACCACAAAACCAGCCATAAAGGTCATTTTCTTTAAATAAATAAGCTTTCCATTGATGTGTGGTTTGTTATGATAGGATAATATTTGTTCGAGATACAACTATTTGAAAATCTGGAATCTGAGGGTGCAAAAAAATCAAAGTCCTTAACCATGCATATCCACTCACAAAAATATATATATTTATGGTAGGAAATTTACAAAATATCTTCATGGAACATGATCTTCACTCAATATCCTAATGATTTTTGGCATAAAAGAAAAAACGATCATTTTGACCAATACAATGTATTGTTGGCTATTACTACAAATATACCTGTGTGACTTATGACTGGTTTTGTGCTCCAGTGTCACAAATGTGTGTGGAAAATTGTTTACATCAGACTCCTGCAGGTCAAAAACACCCTGTGACTGTTAAAGGTGTGCTGCATAATTTGGGGTTGATTCTCATAAATATTTGTATTCCGGTTTGACAATTTCTGCTGAGAACTGGGAAACCGCTCTAATGACTGGACTGCTGATGGATGACCAGAATCAACCTGATTGTCAAGTACAGCAAATTGCAGTTTGGCTGGTGCTGGTTTAAAGAAACGACAATGAAGAGCTGTCATCTGTGAGCATTACTGACCTGAGAAAACTATTTCCAACATTATTATAAAAGTTCAACAACTTCCTGACAGGGTGAAGCTCAAGTCAACAGCATGTCCATCTCAGAGAAAACCGCTCAAGTGTCATTCCCACAGGCTCAGAAGGCCTGAAGCCTCGTCTGATTCAGTCAATCACGCTTGAGGACATGCTGTACTATGCAAACGCATCATTGCATCATCTTCACGTTACACAAGGGGCTTTCTATAAAACGGGCCTTTTCTAGCTTGTTTTTTTGTTTTCAAAGTAATTGCCGCAAGATTTGAAACTTTCTGTCACATAATGTGTTTAAGATGGCTCAATAAATAACCAACCTGTATTTGGGATTTTAAAATGTTATAATATCAAAGCCATTTAAAGCCAGAAGATAAATGAACAAAAAGATATGTGTATAAAATGATTTGATTGTGTGGTTAGAGTTATTTACACCTGTCAGAACAAAGTGTTTTTTATTGTATTTGTGTGTTTGTTTTTCATTCTAATGGACCCAGAGTCTGCTAATAGTTGAAATGAAATGAATTTTTAATGCATAAGAACACTGATGACCTCAAAACCACAGAGAATGAGTTCATCTTTCAACTTCTGTGCTGAGTCAGTTTAATAACTAGAGCCAAACTAATAAAACACTGTCAAAGCCAGGAATCTACAGTTACTGACCGCTCTATTGTTATTGCTAACCCTAACCCGATCTGTTAATCTAAAGGTTTCTCTAAAATGATTGGATCGAGTGTGTTAATGTAATGCAATAATGTAAATTTGTCTGTGTTTTAATTTTTTCATGCAACTCAAATCACAAGCATCAGAAGTGCAGAAAACATGAAACATGTTCCTAAAGCATCCCATGATGCACCTCATGAAGATGATGATGAAAGAACAGCTTTCATTTGTTTAAACTAGACTTTTTTTTTTTTCTTTTCTTTTTTTCTTTTTTTTTAAATCACTACCCAATTTCCATAACTGCATATGTGACTTTTTGTTTTTGGCTTCACTGTTATTCGAAAATGTTGGGAAAGGTCGTAATAAAGAATAAGACAGGAATCCGTTGAAGAAACATGGACAGTCATCAAGTTAAGTGGTAAGGATTTGTCCTGACCGCATGTTTACAGAGGAAACCTGGGAAATCTTCTCAGCAGAACAGAAGTTCAGGCATGGATAATTGATGGTGCCAGTCACCGCTTCTGCTCCGAAACCAGACCGGGATTATAGAGAGTAAAGTCGAGTCTTACCTACAGTCCTTCCCAAGGCATCATGATTCCCTTCAGTGAAGTCGCTCTGCCTGCTCCAGTCATGTACATTTCTTTAACTTAAAGAGACAACATGTCTTCAACGGAGTCGTATACCTCAGAGCTGTCGTGACACTTCTCCATATTTACAGGAAAGGCACGTTTTGCAATATCCGTCGAGCATTTGGGAAGCTTACTCTCCAACGCCTCAGAGTTGCGCAATGAATGAACGAGGCGGAGATTTGATTTAATTTGATGCCGCTTTCACTAAAACTGAACGATTCTGTCACTTTTACTAAAACTGCTTCTTCTTTTTAACAACCTAACGTTTCAAGGGTTGAGGTACTGGAGTTAACTTTAAACTCACATGCGATTCAATCCCGGTCAAATCACCTCACCGAAACCACGTGTGCAGTTACAGCCTCCGCCCTGCAGGGGGCAGCAGAAGCGCTTTGGGGTCAATGAAGTGAAGTGAAGCTGGTGTAACAACAGGTCAAAAACTGAAGGCTTATTGTTTTGTATTACATGTGCTGCCAAACCAATCAGACATTGTACAGAGTAAAATACAGCGAATATAAAATACAATGAACAATAGTGCAAACAAATGAACATTTTACATTTACATTTCTGCTAAATGCATGAATGTACACTCTAAAATACTGGGTTAAAAACAACACAAGTTGGGTTGAAAATGAACAAACCCAGCGACTGGGTTAAATGTCTGACCCAACGTGCTGGGTAGTTTTATTTATAAAATTACTGTATGACTGACTTGAAATGAACCCAAAATATGTTGGAAATTAAAAATCAGACACATAATTACTAGAGGCAACAATAATAATCAAAAGGTGATCATTTATTAATAAGCAATTTAATAAATGTTTATTGTTTAATATTATTCATTAAACTTATATTACTGGCATATTTTGGGTTCTTTTGAAGCAAGAAATACAGTCATTTTTAAACAATAGTTGAGTTAAATAAAACTACCCAGCAGGTTGGGCAAACATTTAACCCAACCCAATCGCTGGGTTTGTCCATTTTCAACCCAAGTTGGGTTGTTTTTAACCCAGCATTTTAGCTATGAGTGTAGCTACATGTAAAATTGTCACTTCTTCATTTGTTTATATTAAAATACTGTGAATATAAAATATAAAATACAATGAACAATAGTGAAAATAAACAAGTAATAAAAAGAAATAAATATGTGAAAATAAAATGTGCAGTAAATCAACAATGCATTTTAAAAGGGACTACTTGAATAAGCAATATTAATAAAACAGAAAATCTAAACAGATTAAGTAAATATGAAGCAAAAGTTTCTCTAAATAAAAAAATCTAAATTAAATTTAAAATTTGTTTCAGGAGCAAAAAGAGAAACAGAATTTAGATTCTAGATCATATACAATGTCTGAGTTCAATGAAAATGTTGAAGTTCTGTTATTATTTGGGGTCACATGTTCAGGTTTGTTCTCTCTGCACTTTACAGGCTGCAAAATTATAACAGTAGAAGAAGAACATCAGAACAAACACTAGTTTATCCAGCAGTGTGCTGAATTTTATCCAGGATTATCCCTGTGGAGCTGAGCTTCAGATACTCTGAATGAGGATTGTAGCTGTTCTTGTTCAGCTGAAACTATTTCAATGTAAGAATTGATGTTCTTGACTGACCTTCATTCACTTCTGCAGTTCTTCAGGAGTCTCATGTTTCTTCTGTGTGTCAGAATGTAATCATCAGCAGGGATTAATCAGATCCTGATTTTTGAGAAGGCCTGGGAAAAGAACCTCCCACTTCCTGTTCTTATATAATACAGAAATAAATAATTTTTTTCCTTCATATTTTCCCCTCTGTCGTTCATCTTCTGCAGGGACACATCATGGCCAAGGACTTTTCCTCCAGATTGTGGAGCTCAAAGTTGTACAGGAGGAGCAAGACTCTGTTCCTCCTCCCATGATTCCTCACTCTGTCTGTGGGAAAATACTACTCAAGTCATAAGCCAGCTAACAAAAATATGTCCTAAGAACTATTTGCTAACGTTCCCATTAAGTTATAAAAACAGTATTGCTGTTCCATTTTAAAATGTTTTTCCCTGTCTTTTTATGCAAACATGAAGAAAATGTTCCTTTTGATCATTCTACAAGTAACATTTAATGTATAAATAATGTTTTTGCACAAATGTTTTGAGAACATTATTAAAGACCAGATAACTTTGAATGAATGTTCTCTTAATGTTACTGGGAGAACGTTCATGTTCGCTGGGAAGAAGAATAAACGGCAGCCCATCTGCGCTTTATAACATGCACCTGTTCTGAGTTTCAGGACTTTGATGCGACAAAATGTGACAAAAAAATTAGACATAAAATAAGAAGAAATATTTGAGATTTGGTTGTATTTCTCAGATGTAAGTAAATGAGTATTATTGATCATGTGACTGTACATACGGTCAGAAGTTCTTCCACTGAAGCTCTTCAGACCACCTCGAATCAGCTCCAGTTCTGCTGAAACACAGACCTATTCTCACATCCATCTTCATTTTCATTCAGATCATCACACTGATTCCTTTTGCATTAAACAAGAAAGGAATGCAAAACAGAAATGTTTTTCCATGTAGAGCCCAAAAATCTGCTAAACATAAATTTGATGTGTCCACTAGAGGGCGAAAACTTTCATCTGTCCACTTTAGTCTCATTCAATAACTTTGGCTTACTGTATTCTTGTCTTGATGAACACACACTGCTCGGCATTATGATGTAAATCGAATTAATCAGAAGAACACCTAGATCAGAAAACAGCAATAGTCCGGTTGAACTGAGAAATGCAGGAATAATATTTTACTTTGACTGTTTTTGTGCTTGTATTCACTGTGATTATCACTACAGTATAAGAATGTAAAACGATGGAAAGTTTGTGTTATAGTTTATAAAAAGTGTTTCTTTTCAAACAAGAAGTTTGATTCAGAGGTTCATCAGAGTCACGGAGTGAAAACTTTTCACTGTGAAAAGACATTTAATGCTTCAGAGTTCAGGAGAATATTGCAGAATGACCTGCTTCCCAAAAAAAGGTGTTCTGTAAAGAGGAATGATCGGATGTTATTTTTGCTCCTGCTCAAACTGCAAACACAAGCAAAGAAGTGGCTTGAGAACGAGTCCATCAGGCTCCAGACCTGAACCTACAGTGAATATTTGGTCTCAGATTAAACTTGAATGAACTGCGAGAGATTTTTCAGCTGCTCATGAACAGTTTGAAGCCGTTAACACTGAGTGGAAAAACTGACTCTTCTGTAAAAAGCTGTCTGCAGTTTACTCCCACTGCTTAAACATCTGGCGAAAACAAAAGAGAAGGTTATTCAGTGCTAAGTTACCTTATCTACAATTTTTGATCATTTCTTGACCAGTGATTTGTGATTAAAATCAGTGTTGCCAATTGCTTTCAGTTGAAATCAGCTAAAACTCGTCATACTGGCGAGTCATATTAATATACATATAGATCAGTGGACGAGTCACAGAATCTAGATAAGCTTTGTCCAAGAAGTTGCTAGATTATTCCCTAGGCTTTTGAAAAAAGTCTCAAAAGGGGTGGGAAAGTCAGTAATTCTAGTGACAAAATCACTAAATTGGAAGCACTGGAGAAAGTTATTCAGTGCTAAGTTACCTTATCTACAGTATTTGTGCAATTCTTGATCATTTCCTGACCAGTCATTTGTGATTAAAATGGTCAAGACCATTAAAAGACCACTAAATATTTTTGGCTTGGCCTATTTATTTGCCCAGGAGAGAGAGAGAGAGAGAGATTCAGTATATATCACTCTCTTCTAGCACTGTGTTGGTCTGTTTGTGACCACAAACATCTCTGGCGTCTCTTAACCACTTCTGCAAATCTATATTGCATGTTTATAGGCACTTCTTGGAAATCACCACAACATAACGTGATATCTTTGCAGAGGTGATGGGAGAGTGATTGCTCAAAAAATACACACAAGATTTGGGCAAAATTATGCATTTCAGCTCCTTTTCAAATCACACAGAATGTTGAATAAGAACGACAGAAAATGTACAGAAATTCAACAGTCACACAACAGAGAAACACAGGTTTGCAATGCAACAGATCATTAATTACTATAATTATTACAACAAATAATTAACATTGTTAATTTAAAGGGATGGTTGATTATGATTGAACTTTTTTAACTTTAGTTAGTGTGTAATGTTGCTGTTTGATCATAAACAACATCTGCAAAGTTACGACAACTGCATACATTTATCCACTAACCATTCAGAAACGTCTAAAAGTTGTAACTTCTTCCTGAGTCTCTCCATCAGTGTCGACTCCAGTTTGAACAATGTAAGGCTGAACACCGTTACTGACAATCCTCATTTTGGCTGCGTGAGATTCTCCAGCTTTGTTGTTGTTGAGCGATCGAAGTACGAGCCGTTAAAGCTCCGCCCTCTTCTGGAAAGGGGGCGGGAGCAGCAGCTCATTTGCATTTAAAGGGACACACACAAAAATGGCGTGTTTTTGCTCACACCCAAATAGGGGCAAATTTGACAAGCTATAATAAATGATCTGTGGGGTATTTTGAGCTGAAACTTCACACACACATTCTGGAGACACCAGAGACTTATATTACATCTTGTGAAAGGGGCATTATAGGTGCCCTTTAAATATACTAAAAATAATACTAAACATTTATTAAAACTGCATTTTTTTTCAGTTCAGTTCTGAAAGCAACATAATCCTGATGCAGTGGAAATAATACTGTTTTTTTTTTTTTCACCTTCGCAGCAGCTGGACTCTGAGCTCATATACGCAGGTGAGAGTTAAAACCAATCCGCCTGTCCATTGTGTCTCCCTAATTCCCATCAGCCGCTCCGTTTGTTTCTCTTGTTTCCTCAAGCGTTCCTGGAAAACCTTCAAGACATCTTCAGTGTGTTTTACAGATAGAGTTATTATCCTCAACTAAAACTAAAACCATAAAACATTTTTAAAATATGTAAAAAACTTATTTCAGCTAGTTGCCAAGGCAACATTTCTGACTTTCATTTGAAAAGTTTTAAAAGTATTAAAACTAAATAAACTGAAACTCATAAATAAAAACAATTATATCTATTCACATATTTTTTGTTAAAAAACAAAAGCTAATAAAAATGATAATGGAAAAATTCACAACAAAATTACTAAAACAGAACATATAAAAAGAAAATGTTTTCAAAATATTAACAAAAACCATCAATGATAAAATAACTGGCAGACAGTTCTGATAGGCTATAGTGTGATCAGTCACATGACATTTAATGAACTTTTTAAAAAATAATAAAAGGTTTGGTTAACACTTTATAATAACATTCAGTTATAAGTCACTTATAAATTATTAGTTAATGATGAACGAATCATTTACAAAACATCATAAATGATTAATAAGTGATACACTTAACATTTTATGAATGTTTTAATAATTCAGTTATAAGTAATTTATAAATTATTAGTTAATGATGAACGATTCGTTTACAAAACATGACTATACATTCATAAATGATTAATAAGTGATATGCTAACGATTTACAAATGTGTTGTAAATTATCTTAAAATGTGTAAATCATGAAATAAATCAAACAGATCATTAGTAGATGGTTGATAAGTTATTAGTTGATACATTATTTATCACTTATAAATCATTGAAGTATTTATGTCAAAATTGTTTTAGTTTCATTATCTTAATAAAAAATTGTCAATCATGAACAAATGATGAACAATCCATTAGTAAATGATCAGTATATGATTTATTGATTATGCTGTAAGTTGGTCTGTGTTTAAAAGCACAACCATGCAGGTATGCTAAAGCACTATTTTTAAGAAGAGTAATTTATTTGTTTTGAAGTGGATGAACATTTATAAATGACTTACAGTCAGGTGATTCCAGTGGGTTGTGTTAAATCCTTTCAGTCATCAGCACAGACTTGTGTTCAGTGTGGAGTGTGTGATCTAGTGATGAAGTCAACCTCTGAACCGTGTGTGTCACAGAAGACCCTCACCAGTCACTTACACTGCAGTACACACTACAAAGTGTTCAACACCTGTTATAGATGATGTGTAAATGCATGAATAAATCATTTCTGGCGGGCTCTGTGGTACCTGATGTTAGGAGCTGAAATCTTGACGGATTTACAAATGGTTTGGTTTCTTACAAACGTTATTAACGTGGCTATAATTCTGAATGCTTGAACATGTTGAAATTACAGCTTTTCTTTTCGAAAAACGACTTAATCATGCAGCATAGTTGTGTATCATGGCTACTTGCGCAAGTTATCAAGGCTGAGACCACAATCGTGCTGTTCAATTATATAGGTTTTACTGACACCAATAACGATTTTATGACAACTAATCTTTTGTCTAAATTACAATCTTTGTGGATGTGGTTGTAGTTATTAGCTGGCTAATAACAAGAAGCTTTGAGTGAGACCTAGTAGTTACAGTTTAGGACAGTAGGACAATAGGACAGTGTCAGTAGCTCACCAAGTGCAACCATTTGACGTCATCGACGTAGAACGCACTGTGCACCTAAATAAACTAAATGGCACCCCCCATTGTCCAAATATGTCATGGATCTTTTAAATAACAAATCTTTCATGGGTTTTTTACTGCATATTTCAGTAAAAGACATCATTTACGTTATATTAAGCCATACAAGTCTTAATACCAGGGGTTCCCTTTAGATGCTCGACTGGATTGAGATCTGGGAAATTTGGAGGCCAAGTCAACACCTCAAACTCGTTGTTGTGCTCCTCAAACCATTTCTGAACCATTTTGCTTTGTGGCAGGAGCATTATCCTGCTGAAAGAGGCCACCAGGGAATACCGTTTCCATGAAAGGGTGTACATGGTCTCAACAGTGCTTAGGTAGGTGGTACGTGTCAAAGTAACATCCACATGGATGGCAGGACCCAAGGTTTCCCAGCAGAACATTGCCCAAAGCATCACACTGCCTCCACCGGCTCGCCTTCTTCCCATAGTGCATCCTGGTGCCATGTGTTCCCCAGGTAAGCGATGCATACACACCCGGCCATCCATGTGATGTAAAAGAAAACGTGATTCATCAGACCAGGACACCTTCTTCCATTGCTCTGTGGTCCAGTTCTGATGCTCACGTGTCCACTGTTGGTGCTTTCAGCGGTGGACAGGGGTCAGCATGGGCACCCTGACTGGTCTGCAGCTATGCAGCTCCATACACAACAGACTTGCCCATTTTTCCTGCTTCTAACACATCAACTTTGAGGACAAAATGTTCACTTGCTGCCTAATATATCCACCCACTAACAGGTGCCGTGATGAAAAGATAATCAGTGTTATTCACTTCACCTCTCAGTGGTCATAATGTTATGCCTGATCAGTGTACATACATATATGGTTGTGTGTCTACATTTTTATCAACTTTTTCCACTTTGATGTTTTTTCTAGCGAGAATTTTAAATTTTTGATCAGTAATCACCAAAGCTTGTTCTATTTTGTTGTTGATAGGCCTAATTAAACCAAATGTGCTGCCTCAGATGTCTGTCTGAAATCATTTTCATGATGTACTTTTGTATGCAAACACTGCCTACAAAGTCATTGCCTGACAGGGGAGCGAGGAAACAGCTTTCGGACGCAGTCCCTGAACGAATCAGCCGTTTGACTCAATGATTGAATGACTCACTTGTTAAAGGGTCATGAAACCCCAGAACACATTTTTTGAGCTGTGAACAGATATGTATAGGCTGCACATCATCGAAAAAAACTAAAGGTACTTATTCATTTTATTTATAAGTTGAAATCAGTTATTTTTGCATTTTCAGAGCGATTTCTGTCGTCCGGTTTGAAAAGCTACGTCACGGATTCTGACGTCATCGTGTAAACCGGCAAGATCCGAAGTGCTGAAAGAGCTCCAGTATGGGCTGGTCGAACATGACGACGTCAATCGTTTCTGATGCTTCTCTGCATTTATTCATGACAAAAAGCTCATTCAATCCAATCACTGCACTGTAGTATGCATACGATTATAATTGCAGTATTATGCATGAGTAAGTATCACTTCTCTTGCCTCTGTCTCTATTACTGTCATTCACAGACATGGGTCGTAGGTGCTTGTTTCCTCAGTGCTACAACACAAAAATGCGTTTTCCTGCGACGCGACCAGAGCAGAAGTTTGGGTGCATGTGGTTTGTTTTGCTGTAATCTACCAGCACAAATGGAAAATATGTTTGCATGAGATCACATTACAGCGTCACAAAAGTGCTGTTCATTCACCTCTGCGTTCGGACACGCGAGTAGTGATGTCCGGTTCGCGAACGAATCGTTCTTTTGAACCGGTTCTTTTTAGTGAACCGGTCAAACCAGTTCACCCAATCGGACTGAATAGTTCGAAACAGTTTAATCTCCAGTAAGCAAACACTAATCCACAAATTACTAAAGTTACTCACTTTTTGACATGCCTGACACTCGCTCTGACACAAAATAAACCAACATCCCGGAGTTATTCAACAGTACACTGACTTTACCTGCTGTGAAGAGAGAACTGATGATGATGGGCACGAGCAGCAGAGTAGCCGATACACTGAGTGAGCATGCGCGGCGCACAAGGACGAACGTACACGGCCTGTCACCATTCTCATTCTCGAGTCAAGAATCGGTTTTCGGATCACCAGTACACAACCGAGAACTGCTTCTTTCGGACATGTCCGATTTGAGAACTGATGAGCTGATGATACTGCGCGTGCTTGTACCTTTTCAAGAGAACGAAAAGCACGTTAGTCAAGTTTTGTTGAACATCGGAAAGTGTGATAATATAAAACATACTGGAAATATGTTTATGACTTAATTCAAAATATAAAAAGTTTATTGTGCTTTTCCAAATACACCATAACAGATTAATAGCATACAAAATATATACTGTACATACAAGAAACTACATGCAACATGAACATAAATATTTTGTACACAGGACAAACTATCTAATGTTCAGAAATAGTTCTACAAATTTCTTTTTCTATATTGTTATTTAAAAAGCATTACAGTAAAAGTTGTGCTTTCATGTTATTTAATTATTTTTTAAGATTCGAAACAATTAATTGTTTGTAAAACGATCAAACTAAACATTTATTTGTTTCATAAATAATCCATGGACATCGTATTTAATTTCTAAACAAGGTGATATAAAGATAAAAAACGACGTCATCAAACTACAGCGAGAGCAAACAAGCGACTCTTTTTGAATCGCTCTCGCGGTTCTCGAATCTCAATCTCGTTCTCGAGTAGAATCGGTTGCAACGGTTTTCGGATCACCAGTACACAACCGAGAACTGCTTCTTTCGCACATGTCCGATTTGAGAACCGATGAGCTGATGATACTGCGCGTGCGTGATTCAGCGTGTGATCTGAAGCTACCGAACAGTAATGACTGTCACAGCACCGGCGTCTGAACCGAACTAGTAGGACAAGTTATGCTATGAGGGTTATGCTATGTTCATTTTTTGTGCTCCCTTGTTGTTCGTTCATCAGCTGCGCTTTATTTTTCGTGAAGCATTTTGTTGCGCGTCAGCTGTGATAAACAGACATCCACTCGCATTGCGTGTGTAACAGAGGCTAGATAGTGAGAGTTGAGCAGGTAAACCACTGCACGCTGACGACCGCTGGAGAATGAGGTGTTTAGTGTCATTGGTAGTGCACTCACCTCGTCCGCCAGCAGTGGACGGGCCGGGGGTTCGAGACCGACTCGGAGCAGGGTGGTTAGGATTAAAGAGTGAGTTTTGGAGGCGGAGCAATGAAGAGAAGGATGGGTTTGTTTGGGTTGATTTCAGATATCAACAGTTTAAATCTAAACTAAAAACACATCTCTTTAACCTGGCATACACATAACACATTATCAATTTATTTTTTCAAATCCGTTAAAGGATTATTAGGCTGCATAAATTAGGTCAGCCGGAACCGGGAACACTTCCTATAACACCAGATGTAAACGTTACATCAGAAGAAGAATGGCATCTACGCTAATATTAGTCTTTCTGTTTATCCCGAGGTTTACCGTAGTCAGCCGGATCCGGGCCGTATCCGGGTGAGATCGAGGACCTGCGCCATGACACGACCACAACGCAGCCCTGAAGTATCAGCAGAGATTGAGTCAACTAGATCATCCACTGTGAAGGCCTCATCAACATGACAACCAGTGGCGCATCTCCTCAACAACCGTCCATACCGGCGTGATGAATATGATCCTCAACTGGATGAAACTGAATTAAATACTTTGAATGTTGCGATCCTATCTGACTTATGATAGCAACCTGAGTCGTAACAAAGCACTGTTTGCCAGAGGAAAACTGGCCCCCCGACTAAGCCTGGTTTCTCCCAAGGTTTTTTCTCCATTTTAACACCTGTTTGCCACCTGATGTCACCTGTTGGAGTTTGGGTTCCTTGCCGCTGTCGCCTTTGGCTTGCTTAGTTGGGGACACTTGACAATTGATATTCAACAGTGCTTTGATCTGCCTGCATCGACACTATTCCTTAAGAGCTGCTGTGCAGCCAAAATAATGTACCAGTTATCACTGTAAAGCTGCTTTGACACAATCTACATTGTAAAAAGCGCTATATAAATAAAGGTGACTTCAAAAACGAATTTGAGAAATCGCATACAGCACCTTTAATTTTAATCAAACAACAAAAGAAAACTTGAAATCACCCAATGCTTGACTGCATAACTTTAATAAAAAGAATAATTTATAGAGTGGAGAATATGCATTATTTTTTTTATATTAGATTATTTAATTTCTTACTTGAATGCTACACGGTCTCACCCCTCATCATCACGTATCGACGTTTGGTCATTGCCCCCTGGCGTCAACATCCGAGGCAGAAGGTACCCCTTTTGTGTCGCTTTTCAAAGTAGAGGGCCTCAATGTAGATCCCTCACTTTCGGATTCTGACGCAGGGGGGTCAACCAACGAGAGACGTCCGTGACATAGTCACAAAATTTAATCTATTGATTCGTGTTCATGGACATGAGTTTCCCCTTTTTTTCGTTTCACTCAACACGACTTTTAATCTAATGTATTTCTATAGGTGACTACACCATGTTTTCCTTTCTGCCACTCGGGAGCACAGACTTTTTTTTTTTCTTTTTATTATTATTATTATTATTAATTTTTAGACTTTAAGCGCTACATTACTCAACATTTAAACAGGAGATTTTATCCTTGTTTTATTGCTTTATATTATGTAGGCGGCTACACGCCATTGTAAACCACTGTCAGTGGTTTAGTCAAAATGTAGTAGATCTATTCTTTATAAACAAGGCTGCAGAGCTGTGCTACGGCCATCGCTTCTAATTGTTGCTGTTTCTTTTCTGAGAAATGCAGAAATGCAATTTTTCCATCGGTTTGGTGTGTCAGCTCTAACAGTGAGTACTACAGTACCCATGAGCCTTATCGACCATTACTATGGTGACAACGCCAGCTAAAACTACCCGAGGACCCGCCGCCGGTTCTCTTTTAATGATATCCTCGTCTTTTCTCAACACATAAACATGAAAGTGTGCTTGATAATTTAACAATACGATGTTATGACCATCATTTTTAATGAGACTGTCCTCCGAAGAAAAACGTTTAGGTCGTTTAAGCTTGTGTCGTCATCAAATGACTTTTGACTGCGATGAGAGGAAGGAGTGATCTTGAGTGTCGTAGTCCAGGCGTGTTTTATTTTATTTTTTAAAGTTATCGTTCTGATTGTCTGCGATTCATGCGTCAGTAACAATACCGCTGAACGAATGTGAGTTTACCACAGTAACTGTAGCTCGATCCTAAAGCCCAGTGACCACTGCACTTTCCATGTTTTTACCATAGCAATTGTAGTTTTACTCTGGTATTTGTGGTTAAATAAGAGTAACACAACACCATGCTTTTAACACTGTGGTATTTGTAGTTAAAACACAGTAACAACATTTACCATACTTTTGCCACAGAAAGTCTTGTTGAACCTGTCTTGTTTGTGGAGAGGGATGAATTTGGCCATCTTGTGCGTTTACGGAAAAAACTAAAAGCTGCGAAGGCAAACATTTCCAGTGTCTGTGTTGGTCTTATCCCTTGATTAAACATTTCTGCAGTTACATTTTGCACAGCATTTGATGTTTCTTAAACTTTGTTTTACATACCACACGGCCCCACCAGTAATAATTCATACAGTTTACCAAGTCAGCAAATTCATATCATATTGTACAAGCGTACTCACACTATATTCTATGACTCCTGCTGTCATTGGCCATTTCCTCAACTCTCATGCAGATTATGTTCATTGTAAGTAGTTGGACTGTTTATATCAGAAAGTTTATATTAAGTCTATTGTATTCTTTATTAACCTTTACAAATGGGCCACTGTCTCTTCTCGTTCCAACTGTATGACATCTGTCCACACCTCATAGTCTGCTTTTCTTTCCTTCATTTTCATTGATCACATCTGTGTAAGAAACAAGAGTCCAGAAATACTAGTTTAACATTTCACGTGACCCATTAGATCCTCCTTCTGCCTCGGATGTCGACGCCAGGGCAATGACCAAACGTCGATATGTGATGATGAGGGGTGAGACCGTGTTGATTAAATACTGTAGCCTACCTGAAAAATGTAGTTTATTTAGTTTGTATCTCTTATATAGAATGCATCACTTTAACGTAGATAAAGATAGATATAGATACAATTAAATAACTATGTTGTGATTATAAAATTACATTTAAAAAAATATAAAATTACTCATAATGAAATAAGATTTTGCTCATGTCACCCACCCCTATAGTTCCCTGTTCAGAATGTTACAATGATTGATCATTTGTTACAAACATCTCTGTAAGAACGTTCACACTGTAATTGTTATTTTTCAAATAAAGGGGAGGAAAGTCAAGAAGCAGGAACACTCTGAACACGTGATTTAAAAAACAAAACAAAATGAATAAAACAATGAATTTTGAGTTCTGTCATATTATTCAATTACTTTTTTTTTTTTTTTGCCATGGAATCTATTCAGTCTAAAGGTATTTTAGTCAGGCATTGTATCGAATTCATAATTTCAGTATCTTGACCACACTATTATCAAGCACCGTTTGAAAGCAGAATTTCCTTGTTTGACACACGTTCAGGAGCAGAAGGTGAGAGAAGAAGGTAAGATTATTTGCTTATTTAAAATGACATGAACTGTATATAAAATGTGTGTGCGCGCGCGCGCGCATGTGTGTGTGAAGGTTGTAGAGAAGCCTTTATGAAGTTTCTATTTTTTCATGTTCAAAGATTGAGCATGAAGTTCAAGGTGATAAGGGGTGCTTTTCGAGGTGTGTTTGGACATTATCACATATCACATGTATTACTGCACAATATAAGCTCTAAATATAGTTTATAGTTTTATAGTCAAGTCAAGTCACCTTTATTTATATAGCGCTTTTTACAATGTAGATTGTGTCAAAGCAGCTTTACAGTGATAACTGGTACATTATTTTGGCTGCACAGCAGCTCTTAGTCTAAAAATAGTTATCTATTTTTGATTTCTTGACATTTTTGAAAAAAGATTTATGAGTTTGTATTGCTCTCAGAGCATTGTCTTATGATATGTGAGGTAATAATTTTCTCTATGGTTCTGTAATAAAGTAAGTGCAGTCGCATTGCTTACAATATTTTAATATTTGTCCGTCTATTTTTAAGTGTGTGTGGGAACACTCCGACTATTTCTTTGAAACGGGTCTCTGAATTTCAAAAGCTGCCATTTGCTGCACTGTGGCTCCCAGAGACACACATTTACTTTCAGTTTTTCTTTTTGCAACCTAGTTCCAACATGTTCACCAACCAATACGCTCATATAGGTCATCTGTCACTTCTCTGAAATATGACCCATAGGAGCGTTTGCTAAAGTTGCGCCCCTATCGACAACAGGACACATTTTAATTTTAATGAATTGTTCCCTTTTATCTGCATCATATTTCGGGTTTCGCGTAGCTCAATTGGCAGAGCATTGCAATATATACCAATATGCGATCGTGGGTTCGACCAAAGGGAACGCACTAAGGGTAGGTTTAGGGGTGGGGTGGGTGTAGTCGTTAATAAAAAAAATGATTTTTGCTAAATTAAAATAGGACAAATGGTGTAAAAAGTCCACACATTGTATTTAAATGAACAGGCATTTTGATTGGTAATGACAGTCATACGTCATTTCATGACGACAGAAGTAACACGACACTGTCAATATTTTTACGCCAGCTAGAGGGCGCATGACTTTAAAACGTAAATATAGGTTGTAATAAGGTGGTTGAAAAACGACCTATTGGGTCGTTTTTTTGTACTAACAATATCTTTTAACATGCAACATCCATTTTAGTACACAAACTAAATTATTCATTGCACATAACTTGTTCTATAAAAGTTGCTCTCTTCAACTATAGATTTCTATATAGATTTTCCTGGTAAATTGTTATTACTTATCTTTTTAGTCAAGGTGTCCTCCAGCACTTCACAGAGGTGTAAAGAGTACCTGAAAACCATACTTGAGTAACAGTACAGATATCTTTAATCGAAAATTACTCCATTACAAGTTACAAGTAACCAATTCCAGTATGACTTGAAGTCTTAAAGCATCTGATTTTAACAGTACTTAAGTATTTTACTCACACTGAATGTAGGCTCAGAGATGCACTAGTCCTCAACACCTGAGAGACATGCTGGTGAAAATAAGAAGCAACTGATTTGTAAGATGAGAAATCATGTTTATTTTCTAAAATCAAAATAAAACTGAGCACCTCAATATTGTAATAAATCAAGGTCGACACAACAACCTTTTAAACGTCTACAAACTATCAAGTCTCAGTTAAGCTCAAGTGCACAACAAGGCCATGAGTAAATCAATATCCATCAAAAAGGTCTCATCAGTATAGCGGTACGGTAAAGTTAAATAGTCAAAGTCTACTTGCACTAGATGTGCTGGTTTCGGCCTCATCACCAGCTGCAGTCATGACCTCATCTCCTAAATCAAACACCTGTGATTCAGAAACTACCTGCTAATGTACTCACATTCATGTAAAGTAGCCTTGTTTGGGTGAGTTAAGGCAAAACGCACAAGACATAGTACCTTCAGTGCCCTTAGATGGTGATATCACTTCTTTATATCAAAAACAAACTGCTTCAGAAAAAGTTAGGTGCCATGAAAAAATGTAATGTGTAACTGCAAAAATGTAGTGGAGTAAAAAGTACATTTACTTGCTCAAAAATGTAGTCAACTAAAAGTTGCTAATATCATTAATACTTAGTACAACTGCAAAGTAGCCAAAGAGATACTACAGTAGTACAGTAACTAATTACATTCACACCTTTGGTGCTCCATCTGTCTGGAAGTGTTCACTGATCCAGTCAACTTCTGCAGAACCTGCCTGACGAACAGTGAGACCTGCTTCTGTCCAGTCTGTAAAGAGACATTCAGACTTGATCTTGAGACTAATACAACACTTGGCAGACAACCTGAAAATGATTTAGACCCGTTTACACATGTATTTAGCGTTATTAAATTGGACACTGTTGAACAATGTTTTACATCAATAACTGAACATCATTACATTGATCTTTTTATAACTGAAATATTCACTGATCTGATCCATTCAGAAAGAGCTGCAGCAGGAGATCAATGAGCTGAAGATGAACCTAAAAAAGCCGTCATACTTAGAACTTTTTCAGCAAATTCTAAACATCTTTCAGACTTTACATAACTTTAATAAAAAATAAAATCCTAAATGATGAAATACATGACTGCAGCATTTTGCAGTAAAGGAAGAACGAAATATGTCACAAACGCAGACTCATTCATAAAATGGTAATTGTATGGTACGGTTCAGTCAAAACGCTGCATCTGTAACTGCATGAGAGGATAATATATGAGCCGTAAGATCACACTGACATGTTGCTAGTTTTATTTAACATCATAACATTTGGAATATATCCAATATATGTCACAGACACGCCAGGCTCTACACTCACACAGACACAGCGCACGTCATCACCAGAGTACTAACCACTTACCTCTTAACTTACCTTAAGGACTCGTTCCCTCATGTTCTCCTCGTCTCCAGCGAGTTACTCTGTGTCTGATCTGCTTCAAGTCTGCCGGCTTCCCGTCATTCCTGCAAACACAAGACCAGTATCAGCTCTACGATCACATCAGCCAACCACTTCACCTGTTCACACTCACCTGCACTCGTCTGCCATCCTGGTTGTTCAATAACGTCTTAACTATCCCACCAGTGTCTCTGTCCCCTTCTGTGTTGTAACAATATATCATTGTGTTTCTTCTGTTTTTCCCTTTTTACTTAATGATTTCTTGACATATATCAAAAGATTTGTGATTTTGTATTGCTGTCTTATGATATGTGAATTAATAATTTTCTCTGATTCTGTATTGTTACACAATGTTAGGTAAAGAAAAAAAAAACTACCCCAACATTTTTTTACCAATAAAATGTTCCCAAATGAACCAAGAAATTATGTGGAATCATTTTTATCATGTACCATTAAAATGTTTGCAGTAGAGGATTAAAGTCAATCAAATCAAAATTTACCCAATTTACAGTTATGCTCTTCACTGGATAAAACTATCAAAGCCTCAGTGGTGCCGCTCCAGACTGCGGTCTGGGACTGTCGAAACGCTCTGGCGCTCTATTACAGTAAATGTCCCGAGGTAGCCTTTACTGCATCTGTGGAAAGAAACAGGTGACTGCGTTCCTTACCTGTCTTCAGTAGACATGGCAATCCGACCACAACAGTAAGTGACAACAGTCCTCAGTTCACTTCGCCTGCGTTCCTGAAAGAGAGGGACATCAAGCACATTTGTACATCAGTGTATCACCCCGCTTCAAATGGAGCTATTGAACGATTTCACAATAGTGCTTAAAAGTACTATTCAATCATTAATCTACCTTCTGCACCATGGAAAGCAACAATGACTGACTTCTTACAGATCTGTCATGCTATACCTCATGCAGTAACAGGTGTTTCCCTCTTCAAATTACTCCATGGAAGGAAAACATGTACTCGCCTCACTGTCCTGAAACCTTCATGTCAGCTCATGAACCTGCACGTCTGAATCAGTGACAGAATGCCATTTAAATTCACTTCAATCACAAACATAGAGTACATCATTGTTCTTTTCAAAAGGGGATAAAGTGCGCATAAAGAAGCCAGTGTATGTACAAAAAGCTTGTCCAAAATCCACCCCTCCAGTAAGGAAAAAAGTCTGTCCTTTCACCTACCTCTTGGATGATGGAAAGAAATGGCATGCGTCGTGTCTTGCAGCCGTGATGGATGTGATGGATAATGAACTGATCACTAATGCTCAGAAAGTGATTCCTTGTCATGTTCCAGTGTCCAGAAATTCTGTCTTCTGATATTTGCTCGAGAGAACACCTCTTTTAATGAATCTAAAAGGTTTTAATGATATTTTGCACATATAAAGGTATTTTAAAGATCTTGAAGTGTCAAAAGGTCATTTGGTTCAACCGTCCAAAGGCCAATACAGCCATTTCGTTTGTGATTAAAATATCTTAAAATGTAATAAATGTATATATTGTTTATTCTGGCATGATTTCATAACATCATATATCAACATAGTGCAAAATGGTATTAAAATTATGTGTAGAAGTCGTTGCTTTGTTATGAATATTTTGTTATGGAAAAATTAATTTCATTGATGTCATTCGGAGTAACCAATATAAAGGGATGTGGAAGTCATGTGGTCAATATCATGTGACAGGATGTGACATCATTCAGACACCTGCAAAGGATCACATGGTCGTGAAGCAAAGTAACTAACTCTCTTTTAACTATTTGATAAATTCATGTTTTCACTTGATCATACGCATGTCCAGAAACATCAGGTCATTCGGTACAACCGCTATAAAACATGGAAAATGTTGTGATATTTTAAAAACTTGTACTAAATATAAAATGTTTGATTGTCCTTTTGCTAGCTAGCTAGCTATCAGCCTGTTAGCATTGTTTGAAAATATCGTCATTCGGTAAAACTGAATGACTTTTTTGGTGACAAATTTTGTCCATCTTGTAAAAAATGACAAAAGCAGTGTTAATTGATTATAAAAACCACAAAATCTCATTGTTAACACTTAATAAAACTTCAAAATTAATTATATCTCCATTATGTTTTTTTACACTTTTAAAAACCTTATTTGTCAATGACCCGAATACACTGAGGAACTAACAGTGATTTGGAAGTAGTTTGGTTCATATTGCTTATTATTTTAAATTATTTTTTTGCATTCATTCTGCTTAGAGTATGTTATTAGACACGTGTGAATTGTGGCTATATAACAGATTTGATGCCTTATTTTGATTTCATGCTAGTTACTGATAAAGGAAGAATTCATTTTAGCAGGAGGGGAATATGTGATGTACTTACATTTATGCTCCACTAGATGGCCCTCTAGTTCCTTACATAGTGTGTGTAAAAGAAGAGAAGATGAGAATGCAATGTAATGTCCCTAAGACTTAGGAATTATTACAGAAATAGTTTGTTGTTTAATTTGAAAGTCTTTGGATTTTTGAAAAGCATTTTATACATACACATGTAAGCCTATTATTATTAAATAAATAAACCATGTATTAATATAATTTCAATATGTATGTATAGATAACCCTTTCATGATGATGTTTCAAAAAAATGTATGAGTTCAAAATGTTCAAATGTCACTGTTGGCAACAGTTAACTCAGTGTCGAAATCCTGGTAAAAAATCGTGCCTTGTCGGGGGTTTTTTTTGTCTTCCTGGTAAAATTAGCATTCCAGGGGTTAAAATATAACATTATTGGGGTCGCTTAAACCCGCGGACATGAAAAACAACCCATGGCAACACTATTAAAGTAGCTACCCCAATTCTGTGGACTTGGTAACACTGGATGGCAGTACCAGAAAATAAATGTGTGGTCACATGACCAAACAACCCATTCATGTTAGACCTGCCCTGAACTCATGTAAACATCTTAAATTTGCATTATAAATGAACATGTGCTTCATAACAAGTTGTTTTTTAATATCACACGAAAACGTGAGGAAAAATTGTGGTCACAGTTGTACTAGTGGGATTAAATGGGTTAATATGATGATGATTATTATTATTATTATTATGTCCAAATGAATAGAAACATACTTTTTAATACACATTTTAATTGACAGTTGTGTGGCAACTCAAGCAAACATGACACAGAGCTGGTTTTGTTGAGGCTTACGGTTTGCACTCACTGTTTTCTGTGGGATCATTTCAGGTTGTGAACGTTTATTCAAGAGGGCTATTGAGAAAAGCCAGTGTCAACAGACCCGTATGTGGAACTAGTCAGCTGTTATTTGCCCGACAAATCCGACTGACACTCCGTCATATTCCAGAAGGCAGGCTATCGGTTATCCATGGGCTCGAACAATGCGGTGAATCATGAATAAGCAGCGTTTGACAGAGTGCTCGGCTACGGTTATGAGTTTGCTCTTCAGCATTGGATAAACAGAGTAAGACATGTATTGTACACAGTATCAGAGCTCTTTGATTATCGCATTATCCTGTTAATACTGCGGCCGTTTGGATTGGGTCAGCAGACATGATCTTTTAACTAAGCAAATATCAGACCCGAGCGTTTCATCCAAGTGCCGCCGAACCCCGGATAGATACTGTAAGGGCTTATCTGCGCAAACACGGCCCGTCTTAATGTGTACACAGGACTCCTTCATCACGGACGACTATTGATGGAGATTATGATAGCAGAGCTCTGGGAATTTATTTGTTCCAATGGGACTATTGACTTAAGCTCTCAAACACCAAATCAATCGTCAAGAGCCCCTCTTGTATTTTCGCAAGGCTTTCCTGTAATCTCTCGCTCACACAGTCACATCTCACAGATGTCCCATCCCTTCTAATGACTCATAATAAATACACGATAATACAACTAATTTAATTTCTGGGTGTTGAATAGTTGACGTGGCTTTATGTGGGATTAGGTCTGTATGACATTAGGGCCTTGTTTTAGTTCACCCAGTTTTAATGCAAACAAGAGCACTTCAACAGAAGCCTAGATCGCCGTGTGATCGCCACAAAAACTACCCAAACTCTGGGTTGTTACGTCTGACCCAGGAGCTAGGTAGCACAAAAACTACCCAAACTCTGGGTTACGTCACGTCTAACCCAGGAGCTGGGTAGCACAAAAACTACCCAAATACTGGGTTTTTACGTCTGACCCAGGAGCTGGGTAGCACAAAAACTACCCAAACTCTGGGTTGTTACGTCATGTCTGACCCAGGAGCTGGGTAGCACAAAAACTACCCAAACTCTGGGTTGTTACGTCTGACCCAGGAGCTGGGTAGCACAAAAACTACCCAAACTCTGGGTTGTTACGTCTGACCCAGGAACTAGGTAGCACAAAAACTACCCAAACACTGGGTTGTTACGTCTGACCCAGGAACTAGGTAGCACAAAAACTACCCAAATACTGGGTTTTTACGTCTGACCCAGGAGCTGGGTAGCACAAAAACTACCCAAACTCTGGGTTACGTCACATCTAACCCAGGAGCTGGGTAGCAGAAAAACTACCCAAACTCTGGGTTACGTCATGTCTGACCCAGGAGCTGGGTAGCACAAAAACTACCCAAACTCTGGGTTGTTACGTCTGACCCAGGATCTGGGTAGCACAAAAACTACCCAAACACTGGGTTGTTACGTCTGACCCAGGATCTGGGTAGCACAAAAACTACCCAAACTCTGGGTTGTTACGTCTGACCCAGGATCTGGGTAGCACAAAAACTACCCAAACTCTGGGTTGTTACGTCTGACCCAGGATCTGGGTAGCACAAAAACTACCCAAACTCTGGGTTACGTCATGTCTGACCCAGGAGCTGGGTAGCACAAAAACTACCCAAACACTGGGTTGTTACGTCATGTCTGACCCAGGAGCTGGGTAGCACAAAAACTACCCAAACTCTGGGTTGTTACGTCTGACCCAGGAGCTGGGTAGCACAAAAACTACCCAAACTCTGGGTTGTTACGTCTGACCCAGGAGCTGGGTAGCACAAAAACTACCCAAACTCTGGGTTACGTCACGTCTGACCCAGGAGCTGGGTAGCACAAAAACTACCCAAACTCTGGGTTGTTACGTCTGACCCAGGAGCTGGGTAGCACAAAAACTACCCAAACTCTGGGTTGTTACGTCTGACCCAGGATCTGGGTAGCACAAAAACTACCCAAACTCTGGGTTACGTCATGTCTGACCCAGGAGCTGGGTAGCACAAAAACTACCCAAACACTGGGTTGTTACGTCTGACCCAGGATCTGGGTAGCACAAAAACTACCCAAACTCTGGGTTGTTACATCTGACCCAGGAACTGGGTAGCACAAAAACTACCCAAACTCTGGGTTGTTACGTCTGACCCAGGAGCTGGGTAGCACAAAAACTACCCAAACTCTGGGTTACGTCACGTCTGACCCAGGAGCTGGGTAGCACAAAAACTACCCAAACTCTGGGTTGTTACGTCTGACCCAGGAGCTGGGTAGCACAAAAACTACCCAAACACTGGGTTGTTACGTCTGACCCAGGAGCTAGGTAGCACAAAAACTACCCAAATACTGGGTTTTTACGTCTGACCCAGGAGCTGGGTATCACAAAAACTACCCAAACTCTGGGTTACGTCACATCTAACCCAGGAGCTGGGTAGCAGAAAAACTACCCAAATACTGGGTTTTTACGTCTGACCCAGGAGCTAGGTAGCACAAAAACTACCCAAACTCTGGGTTACGTCATGTCTGACCCAGGAGCTGGGTAGCACAAAAACTACCCAAACTCTGGGTTGTTACGTCTGACCCAGGAGCTGGGTAGCACAAAAACTACCCAAACTCTGGGTTGTTACGTCTGACCCAGGATCTGGGTAGCACAAAAACTACCCAAACTCTGGGTTACGTCATGTCTGACCCAGGAGCTGGGTAGCACAAAAACTACCCAAACACTGGGTTGTTACGTCTGACCCAGGATCTGGGTAGCACAAAAACTACCCAAACTCTGGGTTGTTACGTCTGACCCAGGATCTGGGTAGCACAAAAACTACCCAAACTCTGGGTTACGTCATGTCTGACCCAGGAGCTGGGTAGCACAAAAACTACCCAAACACTGGGTTGTTACGTCTGACCCAGGAGCTGGGTAGCACAAAAACTACCCAAACTCTGGGTTGTTACGTCTGACCCAGGAGCTGGGTAGCACAAAAACTACCCAAACTCTGGGTTGTTACGTCTGACCCAGGAGCTGGGTAGCACAAAAACTACCCAAACTCTGGGTTGTTACGTCTGACCCAGGAGCTGGGTAGCACAAAAACTACCCAAACTCTGGGTTACGTCACGTCTGACCCAGGAGCTGGGTAGCACAAAAACTACCCAAACTCTGGGTTGTTACGTCTGACCCAGGAGCTGGGTAGCACAAAAACTACCCAAACTCTGGGTTGTTACGTCTGACCCAGGATCTGGGTAGCACAAAAACTACCCAAACTCTGGGTTACGTCATGTCTGACCCAGGAGCTGGGTAGCACAAAAACTACCCAAACACTGGGTTGTTACGTCTGACCCAGGATCTGGGTAGCACAAAAACTACCCAAACTCTGGGTTGTTACGTCTGACCCAGGAGCTGGGTAGCACAAAAACTACCCAAACTCTGGGTTGTTACGTCTGACCCAGGAGCTGGGTAGCACAAAAACTACCCAAACTCTGGGTTACGTCATGTCTGACCCAGGAGCTGGGTAGCACAAAAACTACCCAAACACTGGATTGTTACGTCATGTCTGACCCAGGAGCTGGGTAGCACAAAAACTACCCAAACTCTGGGTTACGTCACGTCTGACCCAGGAGCTGGGTAGCACAAAAACTACCCAAACTCTGGGTTGTTACGTCTGACCCAGGAGCTGGGTAGCACAAAAACTACCCAAACTCTGGGTTGTTACGTCTGACCCAGGAGCTGGGTAGCACAAAAACTACCCAAACTCTGGGTTGTTACGTCTGACCCAGGAGCTGGGTAGCACAAAAACTACCCAAACTCTGGGTTACGTCACGTCTGACCCAGGAGCTGGGTAGCACAAAAACTACCCAAACTCTGGGTTGTTACGTCTGACCCAGGAGCTGGGTAGCACAAAAACTACCCAAACTCTGGGTTGTTACGTCTGACCCAGGAACTAGGTAGCACAAAAACTACCCAAACACTGGGTTGTTACGTCTGACCCAGGAGCTAGGTAGCACAAAAACTACCCAAATACTGGGTTTTTACGTCTGACCCAGGAGCTGGGTATCACAAAAACTACCCAAACTCTGGGTTACGTCACATCTAACCCAGGAGCTGGGTAGCAGAAAAACTACCCAAATACTGGGTTTTTACGTCTGACCCAGGAGCTAGGTAGCACAAAAACTACCCAAACTCTGGGTTACGTCATGTCTGACCCAGGAGCTGGGTAGCACAAAAACTACCCAAACTCTGGGTTGTTACGTCTGACCCAGGAGCTGGGTAGCACAAAAACTACCCAAACTCTGGGTTGTTACGTCTGACCCAGGAGCTGGGTAGCACAAAAACTACCCAAACTCTGGGTTACGTCACGTCTGACCCAGGAGCTGGGTAGCACAAAAACTACCCAAACTCTGGGTTGTTACGTCTGACCCAGGAGCTGGGTAGCACAAAAACTACCCAAACTCTGGGTTGTTACGTCTGACCCAGGATCTGGGTAGCACAAAAACTACCCAAACTCTGGGTTACGTCATGTCTGACCCAGGAGCTGGGTAGCACAAAAACTACCCAAACACTGGGTTGTTACGTCTGACCCAGGATCTGGGTAGCACAAAAACTACCCAAACTCTGGGTTGTTACATCTGACCCAGGAACTGGGTAGCACAAAAACTACCCAAACTCTGGGTTGTTACGTCTGACCCAGGAGCTGGGTAGCACAAAAACTACCCAAACTCTGGGTTACGTCACGTCTGACCCAGGAGCTGGGTAGCACAAAAACTACCCAAACTCTGGGTTGTTACGTCTGACCCAGGAGCTGGGTAGCACAAAAACTACCCAAACACTGGGTTGTTACGTCTGACCCAGGAGCTAGGTAGCACAAAAACTACCCAAATACTGGGTTTTTACGTCTGACCCAGGAGCTGGGTATCACAAAAACTACCCAAACTCTGGGTTACGTCACATCTAACCCAGGAGCTGGGTAGCAGAAAAACTACCCAAATACTGGGTTTTTACGTCTGACCCAGGAGCTAGGTAGCACAAAAACTACCCAAATACTGGGTTTTTACGTCTGACCCAGGAGCTGGGTATCACAAAAACTACCCAAACTCTGGGTTACGTCACATCTAACCCAGGAGCTGGGTAGCAGAAAAACTACCCAAATACTGGGTTTTTACGTCTGACCCAGGAGCTAGGTAGCACAAAAACTACCCAAACTCTGGGTTACGTCATGTCTGACCCAGGAGCTGGGTAGCACAAAAACTACCCAAACTCTGGGTTGTTACGTCTGACCCAGGAGCTGGGTAGCACAAAAACTACCCAAACTCTGGGTTGTTACGTCTGACCCAGGAGCTGGGTAGCACAAAAACTACCCAAACTCTGGGTTACGTCACGTCTGACCCAGGAGCTGGGTAGCACAAAAACTACCCAAACTCTGGGTTGTTACGTCTGACCCAGGAGCTGGGTAGCACAAAAACTACCCAAACTCTGGGTTGTTACGTCTGACCCAGGATCTGGGTAGCACAAAAACTACCCAAACTCTGGGTTACGTCATGTCTGACCCAGGAGCTGGGTAGCACAAAAACTACCCAAACACTGGGTTGTTACGTCTGACCCAGGATCTGGGTAGCACAAAAACTACCCAAACTCTGGGTTGTTACATCTGACCCAGGAACTGGGTAGCACAAAAACTACCCAAACTCTGGGTTGTTACGTCTGACCCAGGAGCTGGGTAGCACAAAAACTACCCAAACACTGGGTTGTTACGTCTGACCCAGGAGCTAGGTAGCACAAAAACTACCCAAATACTGGGTTTTTACGTCTGACCCAGGAGCTGGGTATCACAAAAACTACCCAAACTCTGGGTTACGTCACATCTAACCCAGGAGCTGGGTAGCAGAAAAACTACCCAAATACTGGGTTTTTACGTCTGACCCAGGAGCTAGGTAGCACAAAAACTACCCAAACTCTGGGTTACGTCATGTCTGACCCAGGAGCTGGGTAGCACAAAAACTACCCAAACTCTGGGTTGTTACGTCTGACCCAGGAGCTGGGTAGCACAAAAACTACCCAAACTCTGGGTTGTTACGTCTGACCCAGGATCTGGGTAGCACAAAAACTACCCAAACTCTGGGTTACGTCATGTCTGACCCAGGAGCTGGGTAGCACAAAAACTACCCAAACACTGGGTTGTTACGTCTGACCCAGGATCTGGGTAGCACAAAAACTACCCAAACTCTGGGTTGTTACGTCTGACCCAGGATCTGGGTAGCACAAAAACTACCCAAACTCTGGGTTACGTCATGTCTGACCCAGGAGCTGGGTAGCACAAAAACTACCCAAACACTGGGTTGTTACGTCTGACCCAGGAGCTGGGTAGCACAAAAACTACCCAAACTCTGGGTTGTTACGTCTGACCCAGGAGCTGGGTAGCACAAAAACTACCCAAACTCTGGGTTGTTACGTCTGACCCAGGAGCTGGGTAGCACAAAAACTACCCAAACTCTGGGTTGTTACGTCTGACCCAGGAGCTGGGTAGCACAAAAACTACCCAAACTCTGGGTTACGTCACGTCTGACCCAGGAGCTGGGTAGCACAAAAACTACCCAAACTCTGGGTTGTTACGTCTGACCCAGGAGCTGGGTAGCACAAAAACTACCCAAACTCTGGGTTGTTACGTCTGACCCAGGATCTGGGTAGCACAAAAACTACCCAAACTCTGGGTTACGTCATGTCTGACCCAGGAGCTGGGTAGCACAAAAACTACCCAAACACTGGGTTGTTACGTCTGACCCAGGATCTGGGTAGCACAAAAACTACCCAAACTCTGGGTTGTTACGTCTGACCCAGGAACTGGGTAGCACAAAAACTACCCAAACTCTGGGTTACGTCACATCTGACCCAGGAGCTGGGTAGCACAAAAACTACCCAAACTCTGGGTTGTTACGTCTGACCCAGGAGCTGGGTAGCACAAAAACTACCCAAACTCTGGGTTGTTACGTCTGACCCAGGAGCTGGGTAGCACAAAAACTACCCAAACTCTGGGTTGTTACGTCTGACCCAGGAGCTGGGTAGCACAAAAACTACCCAAACTCTGGGTTACGTCATGTCTGACCCAGGAGCTGGGTAGCACAAAAACTACCCAAACACTGGATTGTTACGTCATGTCTGACCCAGGAGCTGGGTAGCACAAAAACTACCCAAACTCTGGGTTGTTACGTCTGACCCAGGAGCTGGGTAGCACAAAAACTACCCAAACTCTGGGTTGTTACGTCTGACCCAGGAGCTGGGTAGCACAAAAACTACCCAAACTCTGGGTTGTTACGTCTGACCCAGGATCTGGGTAGCACAAAAACTACCCAAACTCTGGGTTACGTCATGTCTGACCCAGGAGCTGGGTAGCACAAAAACTACCCAAACACTGGGTTGTTACGTCTGACCCAGGATCTGGGTAGCACAAAAACTACCCAAACTCTGGGTTGTTACGTCTGACCCAGGAGCTGGGTAGCACAAAAACTACCCAAACTCTGGGTTGTTACGTCTGACCCAGGAGCTGGGTAGCACAAAAACTACCCAAACTCTGGGTTGTTACGTCTGACCCAGGAGCTGGGTAGCACAAAAACTACCCAAACTCTGGGTTACGTCACGTCTGACCCAGGAGCTGGGTAGCACAAAAACTACCCAAACTCTGGGTTGTTACGTCTGACCCAGGAGCTGGGTAGCACAAAAACTACCCAAACTCTGGGTTGTTACGTCTGACCCAGGAACTAGGTAGCACAAAAACTACCCAAACACTGGGTTGTTACGTCTGACCCAGGAGCTAGGTAGCACAAAAACTACCCAAATACTGGGTTTTTACGTCTGACCCAGGAGCTGGGTATCACAAAAACTACCCAAACTCTGGGTTACGTCACATCTAACCCAGGAGCTGGGTAGCAGAAAAACTACCCAAATACTGGGTTTTTACGTCTGACCCAGGAGCTAGGTAGCACAAAAACTACCCAAACTCTGGGTTACGTCATGTCTGACCCAGGAGCTGGGTAGCACAAAAACTACCCAAACTCTGGGTTGTTACGTCTGACCCAGGAGCTGGGTAGCACAAAAACTACCCAAACTCTGGGTTGTTACGTCTGACCCAGGATCTGGGTAGCACAAAAACTACCCAAACTCTGGGTTACGTCATGTCTGACCCAGGAGCTGGGTAGCACAAAAACTACCCAAACACTGGGTTGTTACGTCTGACCCAGGATCTGGGTAGCACAAAAACTACCCAAACTCTGGGTTGTTACGTCTGACCCAGGATCTGGGTAGCACAAAAACTACCCAAACTCTGGGTTACGTCATGTCTGACCCAGGAGCTGGGTAGCACAAAAACTACCCAAACACTGGGTTGTTACGTCTGACCCAGGAGCTGGGTAGCACAAAAACTACCCAAACTCTGGGTTGTTACGTCTGACCCAGGAGCTGGGTAGCACAAAAACTACCCAAACTCTGGGTTACGTCACGTCTGACCCAGGAGCTGGGTAGCACAAAAACTACCCAAACTCTGGGTTGTTACGTCTGACCCAGGAGCTGGGTAGCACAAAAACTACCCAAACTCTGGGTTGTTACGTCTGACCCAGGATCTGGGTAGCACAAAAACTACCCAAACTCTGGGTTACGTCATGTCTGACCCAGGAGCTGGGTAGCACAAAAACTACCCAAACACTGGGTTGTTACGTCTGACCCAGGATCTGGGTAGCACAAAAACTACCCAAACTCTGGGTTGTTACGTCTGACCCAGGAACTGGGTAGCACAAAAACTACCCAAACTCTGGGTTACGTCACGTCTGACCCAGGAGCTGGGTAGCACAAAAACTACCCAAACTCTGGGTTGTTACGTCTGACCCAGGAGCTGGGTAGCACAAAAACTACCCAAACTCTGGGTTGTTACGTCTGACCCAGGAGCTGGGTAGCACAAAAACTACCCAAACTCTGGGTTGTTACGTCTGACCCAGGAGCTGGGTAGCACAAAAACTACCCAAACTCTGGGTTACGTCATGTCTGACCCAGGAGCTGGGTAGCACAAAAACTACCCAAACACTGGATTGTTACGTCATGTCTGACCCAGGAGCTGGGTAGCACAAAAACTACCCAAACTCTGGGTTACGTCACGTCTAACCCAGGAGCTGGGTAGCACAAAAACTACCCAAACTCTGGGTTGTTACGTCTGACCCAGGAGCTGGGTAGCACAAAAACTACCCAAACTCTGGGTTGTTACGTCTGACCCAGGAGCTGGGTAGCACAAAAACTACCCAAACTCTGGGTTGTTACGTCTGACCCAGGAGCTGGGTAGCACAAAAACTACCCAAACTCTGGGTTACGTCATGTCTGACCCAGGAGCTGGGTAGCACAAAAACTACCCAAACACTGGATTGTTACGTCATGTCTGACCCAGGAGCTGGGTAGCACAAAAACTACCCAAACTCTGGGTTACGTCACGTCTAACCCAGGAGCTGGGTAGCACAAAAACTACCCAAACTCTGGGTTGTTACGTCTGACCCAGGAGCTGGGTAGCACAAAAACTACCCAAACTCTGGGTTGTTACGTCTGACCCAGGAGCTGGGTAGCACAAAAACTACCCAAACTCTGGGTTGTTACGTCTGACCCAGGAGCTGGGTAGCACAAAAACTACCCAAACTCTGGGTTACGTCACGTCTGACCCAGGAGCTGGGTAGCACAAAAACTACCCAAACTCTGGGTTGTTACGTCTGACCCAGGAGCTGGGTAGCACAAAAACTACCCAAACTCTGGGTTGTTACGTCTGACCCAGGATCTGGGTAGCACAAAAACTACCCAAACTCTGGGTTACGTCATGTCTGACCCAGGAGCTGGGTAGCACAAAAACTACCCAAACACTGGGTTGTTACGTCTGACCCAGGATCTGGGTAGCACAAAAACTACCCAAACTCTGGGTTGTTACATCTGACCCAGGAACTGGGTAGCACAAAAACTACCCAAACTCTGGGTTACGTCACGTCTGACCCAGGAGCTGGGTAGCACAAAAACTACCCAAACTCTGGGTTGTTACGTCTGACCCAGGAGCTGGGTAGCACAAAAACTACCCAAACTCTGGGTTGTTACGTCTGACCCAGGAGCTGGGTAGCACAAAAACTACCCAAACTCTGGGTTGTTACGTCTGACCCAGGAGCTGGGTAGCACAAAAACTACCCAAACTCTGGGTTACGTCACGTCTGACCCAGGAGCTGGGTAGCACAAAAACTACCCAAACTCTGGGTTGTTACGTCTGACCCAGGAGCTGGGTAGCACAAAAACTACCCAAACTCTGGGTTGTTACGTCTGACCCAGGAACTAGGTAGCACAAAAACTACCCAAACACTGGGTTGTTACGTCTGACCCAGGAGCTAGGTAGCACAAAAACTACCCAAATACTGGGTTTTTACGTCTGACCCAGGAGCTGGGTATCACAAAAACTACCCAAACTCTGGGTTACGTCACATCTAACCCAGGAGCTGGGTAGCAGAAAAACTACCCAAATACTGGGTTTTTACGTCTGACCCAGGAGCTAGGTAGCACAAAAACTACCCAAACTCTGGGTTACGTCATGTCTGACCCAGGAGCTGGGTAGCACAAAAACTACCCAAACTCTGGGTTGTTACGTCTGACCCAGGAGCTGGGTAGCACAAAAACTACCCAAACTCTGGGTTGTTACGTCTGACCCAGGATCTGGGTAGCACAAAAACTACCCAAACTCTGGGTTACGTCATGTCTGACCCAGGAGCTGGGTAGCACAAAAACTACCCAAACACTGGGTTGTTACGTCTGACCCAGGATCTGGGTAGCACAAAAACTACCCAAACTCTGGGTTGTTACGTCTGACCCAGGATCTGGGTAGCACAAAAACTACCCAAACTCTGGGTTACGTCATGTCTGACCCAGGAGCTGGGTAGCACAAAAACTACCCAAACACTGGGTTGTTACGTCTGACCCAGGAGCTGGGTAGCACAAAAACTACCCAAACTCTGGGTTGTTACGTCTGACCCAGGATCTGGGTAGCACAAAAACTACCCAAACTCTGGGTTGTTACGTCTGACCCAGGAGCTGGGTAGCACAAAAACTACCCAAACTCTGGGTTACGTCACGTCTGACCCAGGAGCTGGGTAGCACAAAAACTACCCAAACTCTGGGTTGTTACGTCTGACCCAGGAGCTGGGTAGCACAAAAACTACCCAAACTCTGGGTTGTTACGTCTGACCCAGGATCTGGGTAGCACAAAAACTACCCAAACTCTGGGTTACGTCATGTCTGACCCAGGAGCTGGGTAGCACAAAAACTACCCAAACACTGGGTTGTTACGTCTGACCCAGGATCTGGGTAGCACAAAAACTACCCAAACTCTGGGTTACGTCACGTCTGACCCAGGAGCTGGGTAGCACAAAAACTACCCAAACTCTGGGTTGTTACGTCTGACCCAGGAGCTGGGTAGCACAAAAACTACCCAAACTCTGGGTTGTTACGTCTGACCCAGGAGCTGGGTAGCACAAAAACTACCCAAACACTGGGTTGTTACGTCTGACCCAGGATCTGGGTAGCACAAAAACTACCCAAACTCTGGGTTGTTACGTCTGACCCAGGATCTGGGTAGCACAAAAACTACCCAAACTCTGGGTTACGTCATGTCTGACCCAGGAGCTGGGTAGCACAAAAACTACCCAAACACTGGGTTGTTACGTCTGACCCAGGAGCTGGGTAGCACAAAAACTACCCAAACTCTGGGTTGTTACGTCTGACCCAGGAGCTGGGTAGCACAAAAACTACCCAAACTCTGGGTTGTTACGTCTGACCCAGGAGCTGGGTAGCACAAAAACTACCCAAACTCTGGGTTACGTCACGTCTGACCCAGGAGCTGGGTAGCACAAAAACTACCCAACCTCTGGGTTGTTACGTCTGACCCAGGAGCTGGGTAGCACAAAAACTACCCAAACTCTGGGTTGTTACGTCTGACCCAGGATCTGGGTAGCACAAAAACTACCCAAACTCTGGGTTACGTCATGTCTGACCCAGGAGCTGGGTAGCACAAAAACTACCCAAACACTGGGTTGTTACGTCTGACCCAGGATCTGGGTAGCACAAAAACTACCCAAACTCTGGGTTGTTACGTCTGACCCAGGAACTGGGTAGCACAAAAACTACCCAAACTCTGGGTTACGTTACGTCTGACCCAGGAGCTGGGTAGCACAAAAACTACCCAAACTCTGGGTTGTTACGTCTGACCCAGGAGCTGGGTAGCACAAAAACTACCCAAACTCTGGGTTGTTACGTCTGACCCAGGAGCTGGGTAGCACAAAAACTACCCAAACTCTGGGTTGTTACATCTGACCCAGGAGCTGGGTAGCACAAAAACTACCCAAACTCTGGGTTACGTCACGTCTCACCCAGGAGCTGGGTAGCACAAAAACTACCCAAACTCTGGGTTGTTACGTCTGACCCAGGAGCTGGGTAGCACAAAAACTACCCAAACTCTGGGTTGTTACGTCTGACCCAGGAGCTGGGTAGCACAAAAACTACCCAAACTCTGGGTTGTTACGTCTGACCCAGGAGCTGGGTAGCACAAAAACTACCCAAACTCTGGGTTGTTACGTCTGACCCAGGAGCTGGGTAGCACAAAAACTACCCAAACTCTGGGTTACGTCACGTCTGACCCAGGAGCTGGGTAGCACAAAAACTACCCAAACTCTGGGTTGTTACGTCTGACCCAGGAGCTGGGTAGCACAAAAACTACCCAAACTCTGGGTTGTTACGTCTGACCCAGGAGCTGGGTAGCACAAAAACTACCCAAACTCTGGGTTACGTCACGTCTGACCCAGGAGCTGGGTAGCACAAAAACTACCCAAACTCTGGGTTGTTACGTCTGACCCAGGAGCTGGGTAGCACAAAAACTACCCAAACTCTGGGTTGTTACGTCTGACCCAGGAGCTGGGTAGCACAAAAACTACCCAAACTCTGGGTTGTTACGTCTGACCCAGGAGCTGGGTAGCACAAAAACTACCCAAACTCTGGGTTACGTCACGTCTGACCCAGGAGCTGGGTAGCACAAAAACTACCCAAACTCTGGGTTGTTACGTCTGACCCAGGAGCTGGGTAACACAAAAACTACCCAAACTCTTTTGTAATAATCAACACGAGGCCATCAAGTACAGTTGTTTTATAGTGAGAGAGATGAGTGATGCCATATTTCTGTAAAAAACTATTTTTCTTTTGGATTGTTGCATAAAATAAGCTCTGTGACCATCAACAATTAAGATTCTTACAAGTTTTGTTCACCATACCAATGAGTAAATAATGACATGACATTAATTTTCCAGTGCCTCACTGTCATTTGCATCAAATAAAATAAAATGTCTACCCTGACTAGAGCGCATTAGTGTAACTGTAGGCTGTTTATGGTTGCCTTACTAGACAATATGCATCACAAGTGTGTTTTTATCAGCGTCATACATCATTATACTCTGAAACAGAAGCTCAGGGCAGTAGTGATCTCTCTTCCTGTCAGAGTCAGTGTAAGAGCAGCGTGACTAATGCAACAGACAAATACAATGTGTTGCTCTTATTGACAGGAATATGTCAAACCCTCCCTCAGTACACACACTCGACACACACTCATATATCAGCGGAGATGCTGCTGCTGAATCTCTCACGCACCTCGCTGCCATGTTCAGATACCAGGGTCCTCTTGGCTTTTGTCTGCTGTGTTTGAAGAACATGCATGCTCCATTTCAGTTATGAACCCAATATTGTGCTTACATTGTCTGCAACATGACCACTGTTTGCTCTGTTTAACTTGTTATTTTATCGCTGATCTCTTTTCATTTGCAAAGGTTATGGTTATTTCAAGTTGCTTGGCACAGTTCGGTCACGCTCTGCCAAGAACAAATGAGTCAGTGGCTCTGGATCTCTGGATCTCTGTGTTTCTGGTGAAAAAGACACTGAATGTATTCTCGGACACAGACAGCTTACAGAACGACATTGTTTGTGCAGACTTGAAAACATAAGTTTGTTTTTTTCAGCAGTATTGTTAAACAGATCTGGTTTTGCAGTGTCCTTACAGTAAGTTATGCAAATCATGTCATCTAATGTCATGATCTTTAGCAGCAGATGTAAACAGAGCTGCAGGTACGGCATTAAACAAGCCTGCCAAAAACACTTTTTCTGATGCAACATCCTGTCGAGGCCAATACTTCTATTGAAATAGAATTTTCTGTGGGATTTCTATAGGACATACTGAACCTAATGCTTCTTTTAAACAGTTACAAATTTAAAAAAGAAATAATACATAAAAATAAATCTAAAAATTAATTTATAAATTTTATAAATTTATAAAAAATGTTAAGAAATTAATACTTTTATTCATTAAAGATGCATTAAATTGATCAAAAGTGACAGTAAATACGTGACTTCAAATAAATGACGGTTTTCAACAAAAATATGACTTTTCAACATTGATAATAATCATAAATGTTTCTTGAGCAGCAAATCATCATATCAGAATGATTTCTGAAGCATCATGTGACTCTGAAGACTGGAGTAATGATGCTGAATAAATTACACTTTACTATATATTCACATAGAAAACAGCTGATTTACATTGGAATAATGTTTCACTATTTTACTGTATTTTTGATCAAATAAATAACATTTATTTTCTTAATCTTCTTGTTTTTCAGTAAAACCACTCTTAAAACAAGACACATTTAAAATTGTGTAAGATATTAAGGCTTGTTTAAACATACATGCTTAAAACAAACAATGTGAACAATGAGTATGACACAATGTTCATTTTTGGGGTAAATTATGGCAATCGTGCATCATGCTGACCTTCCTGTTTTTGTGAGCAGCGGCGCGTCACAGCTGAAGCTGATATCAGACGCCTGTATAAAGCCAGCGTTGAGCTGGACTGCTGATATAAGCCTTCTGTCCTCTATTTAATTGCTTGAAAGGCAGCACGGGGAGACCGCTGTGCACTGGCATTGAGAATGAGAAAGGGTTTTAAGAAAATATCAGAGCCGGAGGTGGAAGGAGGTGCAGGTGTGTTGTGATCTCCTCCGAGACCCAGAGCACACGCCGAGCTCCACACACTCCACGGCCTTATCTAGATTACAACAGGGAACCACAATTTGCCACACACACTATAGTGAACAAACCCTGCTGGTGTTCATCTGCAGCCGCAAGCAGGGGACGGGACGGGACGGGTAACGTCTGCAGCTCGATGTGTGACAGACTCTGCTGAAGACCAAAACTGGTGCAAATCTCAGCCGGGAGCCTCAGTGTCAGAAACAGCTTGATGCTGCTGTGACTGAAGGCCTGAAATGACCATCTCTACTTCAATATTTTAACAAGAATCAGAGTTAAACATAATAAATTAATAAATATATAGTAACGTAAATAAAGTAACGTAAAAAAAAAAAAAGTTTTGCTTTATTTCAGCCGGTTGCCAAGGCAAAATTTCTCATTTTTGTTTAATTTGTGTACTACAATAATTAAAACTAAATAATAATAATAATAATAATAATAATATATATATACACATATAATTTTTTTTTAAAGACAAAAAATGAAAACAGAAAATATAAAAATAAAATCTAATTCAAAACATTAACAAAAACTACAGGTATAGTAGTATATCATTGATGCTAAAATGGCATAGAAGAAAAAGAATATGTAAATATATATATATATATATATATATATATATATATATATATCACAGTAAAATATTTATTTTTTATTATTAGTTAAATTATTGATAAAATTATTTTAATTATTTTTATTTTAATTGACTGATTATTGATTTTTGATGGTCATTTTCATGGTTTTGCTGGCATAATACATCCTGAAATGCATTAAAATGAAATGCATTTATTGAAATTAAAATACTTCAGATATCTTTTTCATATATGATACACATATTTTCAACAATATCTTCTATAAATAAGTTTATATAGTATATGAAATGTTAAGTATAAGTTGCTTATATTGAATTGAATATATAAATATATAATCCTATATATAACATTCTGAAGCAAAAAAAAAAAAAAAAGAAGTGCATCAGAGGCAGACATTTTGCAAAAGTGTTTCTGCTTCCTGTTGAGCACACAGATAGTCCACAAAGGGCAGAAAGCATCTAGTAAATTGTATACAAGAGGGTGTTTGGGAAATATTGATAATATTAATTATGTAAAGGCAAAGAGAGTGTAAATTTCCCCAAAGATGCATTCAAGATGGACAGTAATCTGATCTGGTCATATTAAGTCAAATGTAAATACCCCATAGACAAACACTGAGATTTCAGAGGAGAAACTACAGAGACAGGTAATGGTCAAATGCATTAACATCACTGCGATGAGAACAGCGGCGCTCATGCTTTGACGCTTTGCTGTCACACAAAAGAGTCCAACAGGGAAACTGATTCACCGCTGAATTCAGATGTGACTCTCTATTTGTCTGATATTACTCTTTATTTAACTTGTACTGACTGGATGATGATTGACTGATGTAAAGGACCGACGGTGTTGAACGAGGTGAAGTCTGAAGTTTGACCTCATGGCTCTGGTGAAACTGCTTTATGAACAGAGCTGTAAATCTACATGAGCTGTTAGTGTTGGGTTAGAACAAATACTTATGAATAGATGCACTGAAATATATTTGTGATCAAATCTTTCTGTTGATAAAGAACACTGATCTTGTGTTGAACTTCGATATGAGTGAATTTTTTCCTCTCATCACATGCTGAGCCAAGAAATGTTTGGTAACTACACTCTAAAATGTGATGGGTTAAAAACAACCAACGTTGAGCTGAAAATGATTGGGTTGTTTAATGGGTTAAATGTTTGCCCAACCTGCTGGGTAGTTTTATTTAACTCAACTATTGTTTAAAAATGACTGTATTACTTGCTTAAAACGAACCCAAAGAATGTTGGAAAATAACATTAAAGGGTAAGTAACACACACAGTTTCTGCCAGTCTCATGTTAATCTTGAGTACCTGTAGAGTAGTATTGCATCCTTCATATCCCCGAAAAGTCTTTAGTTTTATCAGCGTGCAGCTTTTGCGTAGAGATCGTCTGTAAACTGCAACATCATTATAAATGAAAAGGGAACAAAAAAGTTTGTGTTGTTTAAATTACATAATTGACATAAAATCCATAATGTTTGTAATAGTATCTATTCAGTGTGTTATGAAAAGATGTGATGAAGTATGACAGTCATGAGGTTTTGTGTAGAACAGAGTTTGCTGCCAATACAGTAAATGATCTCACTGTGACTGAATCAATACTGTAGTTTACCTTTATCAGAGTGACTTACGGTAATGTGGCAGTCTCTACCATAGTAATGCCTTTGTTTACAGTCATTCCACCTGTCTCCCTTCTTCTGATGTATCTCCAATCTATCTGATGTTATACACCTATTGACTGTTTCTTTTCTCTTGTACTCTGTCCTGCTGTGGTTCACAAATTTCAATGTACCCTCTGTATCTCTCTCTCTCTCACACACAAACACATATGAAAATTGTGGTTATTATTTAAGATAAATAGCTTATAATGTAAACAGAGTTCATTGCATTTGGTTATCCATATCGGAAATTGCAAACAAGTTCTATAGAAACTGTGCCTATATAATCAATGTTTCAGAATAGAATGAACTTTTGATTACTTTATGCTATCACCACACAATTTGATCCAGATGAAGCTCATATATTGGGGGACAAAAAGAAATGCCATCCTATATTTCCTTCCTGAGAAAAATATGTAAAATTATATATATATATATATATATTTGTATTTTATCAGCAGTTTCTTAGCATGGGAATGTCCAAATGTAATTTTTTTATTTTCTTTAAAAATGTAAAATGTTTTCTATCAAACGCTACCAACCTTTTTACTCTCCTTGCTATAGAGTCTTTACTTTTGTGTGTGTCACTCAGAAATGCCTTCAGGGCTTAAAGGGTTAATGCCTTTCACAGTCTTTTCTAGAAATGGGATAAATGCATAATTTGTATCTTTAACTACACTTTGTCATAGGAACAAAAATTCATTAACAACACGTTAAGTTTCATGGTTAGTTGTTAGAATAGCTTTTATTCATTAAAAAGAGCCGACTCATTAGAACTGGACCAGATGCTTTATATTCACTAAAAAGACCCGAGTCATGAGTCATTCTGTCATGATGAGTGTGAATGAGCAGGCAGGGAAGCGGATCTAGACGCAGGAATACTTTAATCAAACACAGGGAATACAATCAGACTACACCGATCTCTGTGTCGCACTGCTGGACCTTAACGGTACTGCAGGAAACACTGTCCACACGGACGGGAGAACGGTTAACGGAACCCAACGTCCGGTACTTTATTTTTAAATGGAAAAGTTCTGAATAACAATTGCTGATTATAAACAAAAAAAATAGTTCTGATTAAAAAACAGCTCACTGGGATTTAAACAGAGGTCAAAGAGGGAAGCGTTGTTTGTCAAAGCGGATTCTGGGACCCTCAGGAGCCACAAGGAAGTGCTACTGGGTCACGGGAAAACCGTGTGTAATAAAAAGATTGAAATAGAAAATAGATTAAAATGCAGATTTGATATAAATTAAAAAAATAAATATTAGATTAAAATAAAAAATTATATTAGTAAATTAATAAAAAAAACAAAAAAACAAAAAAAAACAAACAAAACAAATGCACAGTACTATTTACTTAATACTTAACAAACTAAATATTTTCCAAATAATATTTTACACATATTTATAAATAGGGTCTTTACACAAATTCAAAGCTGCATTTTAAATTTTAGGATGGAGTCCGTCGCATTAGAATGATCATATATGAGCTCTGTGGATCTGAAAGACTCTGTTCACTGCTACAGGCTGAAGCTTTTCCCTTCCTGTATTACGAACTTCACAAAAGGAGGGAAATGTCTGGCACATATTCAGAGGTTGAGTAGCAGGCGTGGCACATCAACCAAACCCAAAGAACAGAACAAAGCAGCTCTGAAAGCCAATCTCTCGTCCACAATGCCTGAGAGATGTTTGCGGCAGATACCGGTCCCAGGAGAAACAAAAACGGCCGCGCTCATATTATACATTCTCTCATCGTTTATATTTCCACTCTCTTTCCCTGAGACGTTTTACAGGTGCAGGAGCCAAAATCAGAAAAATCTTTGATGCACTTGGGCCGGGACTGTTCGGTGACCAATAGCAACCCGAGAAAGTTGGGAACCTGTTGGAAACCATTCAATGGCATTTGTTTACATCAGATAATGACACACTTTATTTCTCCTTATGTTTCAGTAAATATAACAAATGTGATTCAAGCACACAATGAGGTCCTTCACAGCATTAAATATTGACCTTTTCTGAGTTCTGACTATCCACCGCATTGCTTCAGAGTGTTTGCATTGCAATGTAACGTTCACATGCCTTCTAACACTGACGCTCAAATGAAGTTGAACGATTTGCCCCATTTGCAACAATCTGGCTTTTGCTGATCCAGACTGACTGGTCAAAAGAGCCTCGGAATAAAGCCAATTACTCCTGTGTACTCTGTGTACGGTGACGTATTGTTCACACACAATGCGCTCTCGGGTCACAATGGAAATCACGGACGCTTTGTGCGGCTGAACAAAAGTGGCATCATTTGCTGACCCTTTTCAACTCTTGTTTGCAGGTGCCTTTTATAGAGGACTCTTTCAGTTCTTTTAGGTAGGAAGATCCTCTCGCTTTGTATGTGAAAAGTGCTCTGCCTCGTCAGAAATGCCGCCGAAAACTATTGTTATGGCCCGCGCTGAGGAACATTTCCCAATGCTCATTGTTTCAATGGTTGTCAGAGGGAATCAAATGAAACTTCATTAACAAAAGCCGTAACTGCTTGGTCCTTTATTCCTTGCGGTGGAGAGGCCTCTCGGCGTGGGGAACGGGTCCTTATCCGGGCCCTTCCAACACCTTGTTTGCAGTGCATTCGCCTCGTCTTGCAGCCAGCGGGGGATTCCTTTAAGCGGAGCGACCCTGCGCCTCCCCAATATTGTGTTTCTCCTGAGTCGTATTCAGCAGTCACTTAGAGTACTGAAAGATTTCGCCTGCACCCAGAAGAACGGCAAGGTCAAATAAAGCACCTCGGGCAGAGCAGAGAGTTTCTCCTTTGTGCCGACGTGACCTTTAAATCCTAGGTTGCTTCCACTGTCACAGACTGTGCTTCGGGAAACATGAAGACAATAGCAGGGTTAGTGTCAATGGATGGACCCCGTGTGGCCCTCGACCGAGCTTTGCCTTTCTTATATCCTATTAAGCGAGCTCATAGTGGGCCTACTATCCGTATAATTAGCAAACACACTACATTAAAGCAATGCTAACTCTGGGCAGCATCTATTTTTTGGGCAACTACTTAGAACAAGGTTTCATTTGTCAGCTACATTAACCTGAACTAATAATGAACAAAAATTCTGCAGGACTCATTAATATCAGCTGATGTTCATTTCTACACTCTAAAAAATGCTGGGCTAAAAACAACCCAATCGCTGGGTTGAAAATAGACAAACCAAGCGACTGGGTTGTTTTAACCCAGCGAATGAATTGTTTTAACCCAGCAACTGGGTTGTTTTAATACAGCGTTTGGGTTGTTTTAACCCAGAGGATGGATTGTTTTAACTCAGCGATTGTAGGGTTGGGTATCGTGAACCGGTTCCAAATTTCAAAGAACCAGGGATTCGATACGATGTGCGCATTTCGATTTTGTTTATCGATTCCTGACTTTTTTTCAGTCATTCTCGCACGGTGAATGGCAGTGAGCATTTTACAGTTGTATCTATCTGCTAGGACCTGCGACAAGGACCTTATCTCATCACGCACATACGCAGTTCATTACAATCGGAACTGACTTTTGCTTCAACAAGGCATTGATCTGAAGGAATGCGCCGTGTTTGGGGCCGTTCACATGTCACGTCTAAAAACGCGTGGAAAGCGCGCCCGCGCCACTTTCTCCTCCTTTCCAAAGCGATTTCGCTCCCGTGGCGTCTGTCGTTGCTATGCAACTATGAACTGCGCTCAGCAAGATGAGGAAGTATCAGCAAAGGATTAACTGATTTCTAGTCCTTGCATTAGCTTTACTAAATATATATATGGAGATGAGAAATAAAACCCGGCTGAGCTTTTCATGTTGTTACGGAAAGGCCGAAGCTGATCGGTTGGTTCTTGTCACATGACCTGCGGTGCGCTTGAGGCATTCTGAAAAGCATATAGGCCACCTGGAAACATTTGAAATAACGAGCTTGCGCGTGCAAAAGACGCGATATGTGAACTCTAACCGAGCCGCGAGTCCTGACGCACCAGATACAGCTAATATTAGCAATAGCAGCGTCTCACACTCAGGTACAAAAACAGTTACAGCCTACTGGTTATAGCCTAAATGTGGCAAGAATAAAAGGTAAAAACCTTATTCTTTAAGTATTTGCTCTTTTTTTCTCTCCATAAAAAAATATTGGAATCGGAATTGAGAATCGATAAGAACCGGATTCGATAAGCAGAATCGGGATCGGAATCCCTAATATTGAAAAGATACCCAACCCTAGAGATTGGGTTGTTTTAACCCAGCGTTTTGGGTTGTTTAATAAATGAACATTTATTAATAAGTTTAATGAATAATAATTAACCAATACAAATGTATTAAAATTGCGTATTAATAAATGTTCACCTTTTGATTATTATTGTTTCCTCTAGTAATTATGTGTCTGATTTTTAATTTCCAACATATTTTGGGTTCATTTTAAGCCAGTCATACAGTCATTTTTAAACAATAAGAGTTAAATAAAAAAAAGAGTTAAATAAAACTACCCAGCAGGTTGGGTTAACATTTTATCCAACCATTGGTTTAAAACAACCCAATTGCAGGGTTTGTCCATTTTCTACCCAATTTGGGTTGTTTTTAACCCAGCATTTTTTAGAGTGTACCTTTACTACTACATTATTAAAATCAAATGTATCGGTTCTCTATTTTTATTACATTTTGTAATATAATTCAAAGGAACAACAAAAAATACAAAACAATTACAATAGTATATACAATATATATATGATATATACATTATACTGTATATTGGATATGTGTTAACATTATTGCACTGTGAACTAACATAAACAACGATCAATTAATAAATGTTGCAAAAATAAATTACTTGTTGTTAGTTCAAGTTAACTAATGAATTAACTAATGTTAACAAATGAGATCTTATTGTAAAGTGTTACCAGTTTTTATTGAAACTCTATTGAAACTCTATGCACATGCATGAAAACACTTCAAGGGATTTGTGATGTCAGCTGGGAGTTTTTTTAGAGCATGTTTTGACAACAAACCTTTTAATCTTTGGAATAATGTGCACTAATCAATCACAATGAAATAAAAGTACTAACATCAAGAGAGTCTGCTGTCGTTTAAAGTGTGTTGGGGATCTCCAGCGGTTTTGTGGGATTTGACATAAGGAAACCGGAGCAGGATGAGTCTCAGGTTCCTCTGCCGCCTGTCATTAACGCTGAAACAGAGGAATGAGGAAAGAATGGCCTCCCTTCAGGCTGTGAGCAGATTCACACCGAAACATTCCACCTGATCACTGTTACCTGACAGAAGCTTGTGCGTCATTACGCTGGTGACGAGTCCTCATGGTCCTCCAGCACTTAATTCCCAGAGCATACATCAGAAGTTACTTACTCACCTTTCAGTGTTGACCTGGAAATAAACAAATAAAAAAATAGCATTCATGCTAAAATATAAGTGGATAATCTAATTAATATTCATGAGCTCAGCTATCAGAAGCCACCGCCCCCATCACATGATGATCTGTCAAGTCAAGTCAAGTCACCATTATTTATATAGCGCTTTTTACAATGTAGATTGTGTCAAAGCAGCTTTACAGTGATAACTGGTACATTATTTTGGCTGCACAGCAGCTCGTAAGGAATAGTGTCAATGCAGGCAGATCAAAGCACTGTTGAATATCAAATGTCAATTGTCAAGTGTCCCCAACTAAGCAAGCCAAATGCGACAGCGGTGACAACAAAGTATGTGTTCCATACTTACCATTAACGTCAGCAAGAAACGGAAATCGCACTTTTCTTCTCTATTGTTCCATATAGCTGAGTGAAACGGCTTCGCAAACAAGAACAAATGTAGGGCGGGGCTTGATTTTGTTCGTGGGGAATTGATTGGATGGTTGTGGTTTGCTATTGGTGGATCTCATGTGAGTGACAGGTTGCCCCGCCCTCGTCATCAGAGAAGAGATGCTGCAAGAGGGAGGAGAAGATATTCTGATTCAGGATTAACAGGAACATGAATTTAAAACAATAATGATGTGCACCGATAAATCAAACTTTTGACAGGTAGTGTAGAAAGCATAAAAAATATGTGGATTTTTATCAAACAACAAGAGTAAAACACTATAAGATTAATAGAAATCTCTAGAGGAGAGCAATGTGAGATATATGCGACATTTTTCTCAGGAGAAACAAGAATTGACTTCATTTACTCTCATTTAATCTCACTGCTTTTTTGGAGAAACAATTGAGACACAAACCTGATGTCCAGGCAAATGTCCAGTTTATTTTGCTACACAGTATTTCCATTCAGATCATATTGTTTGTACTTATTTTAGAGTTGGACAGATATTCTCAGAGGCTCAGAGTGTTATTATACTTCACTAAAACTAAAATCATAAAAATAAAAAATAAAAACATTTTTATTTTATTATTTTGAAATAAAATAAAATATAGAAAACTTCAACTTATATTATTTCAGCTAGTCACCTAGTCATCAATTCTCATTTTTTATTTAGTTTAACTTGATGTACTAAAATAACTAAAACTGAAATTAAATATTTTAGACCAATAGACCAATCTGCATTTTTAATGTTAGTTGAGATTTGAAGGAGATTTCTGATGTGGTGCTGTTGGAGCTGATGGCCTACAGGGGGCAGCACACCAAAACACATCAGTGATTTCACTTGAGGAATATGAAATGAAGCGCTGCTGACCTCAGTCATCTGTACAGCTGCTCTCAACACGCTCTCTGTAAACACACGGTGAAGTTTGCATGCATCGTTCTGTCTCTGTGCCGAATCGAGGCAATCTCTCCCAGAGGGTGCTTGTGATTTATTGGAAAGGGAACGGAGGCCGTTTCAAAAGCCTGTCTCTTATTTCTATACGGAGCAGCTTCACTGAGCTCAAATAAGTGACTTCTCTTACCTTTTCACAACACACAATAGCGTAATCCGCGGACGACTGCAGCAGCAGTGTAGACAGTGACCGAGACCACCAAAGTGTCTGTCGGGTCCTTCTGAACACACACAATGACACATTGACTGCAGCTTCATGAAGTGAAAAGGGGGGGGGGGGGAAGACAAGGATGTCCATAGTTATTCCCTGAAAGAAAAGCTCAGGCATCTGGATGTTTAGAGCCTGAAATAAAGGCCACAAACACAACAAAAAAGGATGGGGTCGCTGCTTTGAACAAAGAGGAGACTGGGTTCGTCTTTGTGCCGCTGACCCTCGAGTCTCAGTCTGAGCCTTCAGGACGATTCAGTCGTGTTGCTTACACGTTCACACAAGTGTCAGCTACAGAAACCATGGGCAGATGTTAGTGCTTTATGACCTGCAGGAAAGAAAAATCACAAGTGACATTACCGAGAGAAGTCAATATGAAATGCCTTTCTCAAACCAATCAGAGTAAATCTGTTACTCTGTATTTCAGAGTAAAACAGTGTGTGAAGTCAGATCTGAGTCCTGACTTCAGTCAATAGATTTCTTATCTTTTCAGTACATGTCACCAAACTATTGGCCAATACTTACATACTTATAAAATAGAAACGCTTTTACCTAAAGCAACTTACAAAGGAGGAAACTGACAATCGATTCGTCACAGAACCAACTATATTCATAGTATACAATGTTAAGAAATTGGCTTTTGCTTAAAATGTATAAACACTGAAAAAGAAAGAGGTGGAGCATTTTGATGAACAATTCAAACACCGTTTTTCTTTTTGAAAAAGCATGAACTAATCAAATGTCACTTTGGATGCCAAATACATAAATGCAAATGAATCAATCACAATAAAACCAGGAAGCTAAATTATGAAAATCGATGTTGATGTTTAAGCTTTTCGGATGTTTCTCCTGAGAAAACAAAATGTCTCAGATTGTGCTCAGATTTGCCAAGTGAACTCAAAGATTTCTTGTCAAATTCTCACTCACTGAATCTCTGAATCTAACTGCGCATCTACAATCGTCTCATGGAGTCTGTTTTTATGTCTCCTTATAGGAACTCACATCTGAGACAAAGTAGATAATGGAACATAACTGAGACCTCTGCTCCTCTGGGAAGGAACAACAATCGCTATCAATACGACACACAAACATGCCAATTAACATGAATTTTCCTAACTGGTTTGGACATCAAAGACTCGATACTATCGCTGCTACAAAATAAAGCACTTAGGGTCAGCGGTGATGCAAATTGTCTTTTTTCCCTTCAATGGCTCGGTATCGCATGCCTCCAGTAGCTTTCTTTTCTTACAGAGGAGCAATTAGAGATAATGCTTTATTTAAACTGTTTATGTACAAAGCTTTTATCCTCCTGTTAATGTGGCGGCCCTAAAGAGGGGCGTTTGGAAGGCTGAATGTCAGCTCGCAGCGAGGAGGGGTCGAGCGAGGGCTTATCGCCGTCATCTGTGTGTAACGCAGGAGGGTTTGGCCCGATCCTGGTGTGATAAAGAGGGAAGAGAGCAGTGCGGAGCACATCAAACGGGGCACTGGCGACTAGCGGACCCAGAGGACCAGGACAAGCCCAGCCGTCCCACCCAGATGAAATTTGCAGGCGTGTTTGTACTCGTATGACCCTCTGAGGAGCGCATGCAGCGACAACAAACACACAACAACACTCACGAATGAGTGCTAATGATATATAACTTTAACTTTTTAACTTTGAATTTGTTTATTTACTTTATGCTTTATGAATAAACATTCATTGAATAAAAAATACATTATTGAATAGGCCTATTTAAGTATTCGATAAATACACACACAAACACATACATATAGTGTGTGAAAAATAGCAATCGTTTAATAATAAATATAGCTGCGAGCAGCAGTTATCGGGGCTCAAGCGCTTTAACGCTTTTAAGCACATGCATAAAAAGCTATTATGTTTTAATTAGCAAGCCTGTAACCATCTTGATCATATATGATCTGGTAATATTTCGGGTAACATTCTGGGTAATATTTGTCATTTTTGATAAAAAAAAGCCTATAGGCCTCTTTTCGTAAAACTAAAAATAATATTACGCATTGTTTTACGGTATATTACTGTTAAGGTATAAACAGTATTTTACTGTGTAAATTAGTTTCATTTTTTTTTACAGTGTAGATGGAAAAGACCATTTACAGCAAATTCCATAGGAAATATATTGTTTTTAAAGCTTTTTAACAGTTATCAAGGTTGAGCTAAAACCTAGGATTAGTTTGCCAAAGTTGGCTTTTGAAATAATCTCCAATATTTAACGAACGATTCGATGGACAGCGGCAGTCCTAGAGGCAATTTCTTTAGAATTTCTCACAGGTCTCTAGGGCCGTGAGTCAAACAGGCCCAGCGACTTTCGTTCTGATCGGCCTCCGTTAACCTTGTCTGATAGCTGCTCAACTTCACTGGCTGATGGCGGACATGTTTTTTGAGATGCATCAACGTCCTCATAGGCAGTCATGACACCTCGGACAAAGACAATTTTCAAGTCAATCGGACTTACAGTGAAGTAGTTTTTCATGTTATAGCGCCACCAAGTGGCCAGTCGCCGCGTCCTTTTTCAAGCGACCACAGAATGAGCTCTTACATGAGTTTGCTGAAAATATCTCATTCCGTTCACCAGTTATAGCCATTTTAGTTAAAGTGGCTCCGCCCACTTCGAACATTTTGGCGGCCCTTAGGGACCGCGAATTGAAATTTCAACTTTTTTTTGATAATTATTGACAATCAGAGAATCTCACTTCACTGGTTTGGTTCTGATCGGGCCAAAGACCTAGGACTAGTTCGCAAAAGTAGGTTTTTCAAAAAATCCAAAATACCCGAAAATTTCACCAGAATCTGAGCCATTGCTTGTTCTTGGTCTGTAACCTGTGGTGGTTTTGACTTCACCAGCTGTTAGCTAATAGTTTAAGCGCTGAGACAGATTCAGTAATGTTGTGAATAGTGACATGTTCAGGATCAGCTGTCATTCCTTAGACATTCATAGTGATAATAACAGTCTTTATCTGAGTGGCTTCAGAAACCCTCCGATCGACATCATGACTTCAGCACAAGATAACGTCTGCAATTAAAGAGCTAAATTAAATCTTACATTCTCATTTCTGCTAATCACAACCATCCTCCTGTAAAAAATAACTTCTTCTAAAGCTCCAGAATATTCAAACATACTCCATGTGACTCGGTGGTGCTCTTTTGTCCTTAAAATGTCGAGTCATAGTGTGACTGTACCGTTGTGTGGTTTTGATTCTCTCATAATGTGATCTAAAGGTTCCAGCCATGGACTAGAATTACTGAGCACACTTTTGAGTGTTCTTAAGTGCTAAAGACGCTGAAACCAGAGACGTTTAACAACAGCAGCATCTAAGTCCAGTAATCACACTGCAGTCGGTCATTCCTATTCTCATGTCTATATATAAGCCTTAATATACTGGAAAAAAATATTAAAGGGGTCATGACATGAGAAATCAAATTTGCTTTGATCTTTTGACATATTAGAGGTCTTTGTACCATTAAAACATCCTGCAAGTTTCAGAGCTTAAAACATCCTCCTCATTATAAACAAAGCATTTATTTAATCAAGCTCTAAACACGGCTCGTTTTGATATTGGGTGATTTGTGACGTCACACAGGTAAATAAATTTACATATGCCCGCCTCCAGAGCAAGACATTGACCAATAGTTACACATCATGGCATCACAGGCCCCGCCCACTGGCGTTCAGTCGACTGCATGTAAACGTCAATAATGTTTTCAAAACACCTACTCACGTGCAATAGCAAGAGGGTGTAGATACTGTTTCTATGCAATAAAATTAGTCAATCATAACAGTGGGCGTTTACTGACGAGCCTTAAAGGAGCCGCACCTTAAAAACAGATAATTTCAGACAGAGGCTCAGAATGAGGGTTGAAAATAACCATTTATTTTATATATATTTGTTTTTTGGTGCAAAAAACTTTATTAACATTATAAGTGAACCTCAAGGAACACATACTGTATATACATATATTTTATTCTTTCATTGCATGTATATATATATATCTATGTCATGACCCCTTTAAACTTGCTTTCTTTGAATCGCACTGAGCACAAGAAAGTGACATCATTTGGGTGGGAAAACAAGTGGTTTGTGTCACGCTAAAACATTCCAAATCAAAATTACACAAATTAGTTTGATAATATCAGTGGGATGTATCAGTCAAAAGTTTGGGGTGTGATTTGTTAATGTTTCTGAAAGAGTCTCTTCTGATTTATTTGATCAAAAATACAGTAAAAACTGTGAAATATTATTCCAGTGTAAATCAGCTGTTTTCTATGTGAATATATAGTAAAGTGTAATTTATTCAGCATCATTACTCCAGTCTTCAGTGTCACATGATCCTTCACAAATCATTCTGATATGATGATTTGCTGCTCAACAAACATTTATGATTATTATCAATGCTGAAAACAGTTGTGCTGCTTCAGATTTCTGTGGAAACCGTCATGTTCCCGTATGGTAGCTTACAGTTAACCAATTAACATGTTTTCACATTCACTGACATCAAGAGTCCATCTTTTAAATTCAATTAGTCTCTTCTTTATCCAGACAAAAGGAGAGAATGTTATGCAGATGAGCTGTTGAAGGAGCTCTAGGAGTTTTGCATAAAGGTGAAGGGTTTCCATCGGCCGAGGTTTCGCCTGCACACAGTTTTCTTCAACGCTGTGAGATCATGACATGTAAAACAAAAGTAGAAATGCCAGCGGGGTCTAGTGCATCTTCCTGTTCCTCCTCAGAAACACAGCAGGAAGGGTTGGGACAGAGACACAATGGGACGCTGCAAAATCATTAATGCAAATAAACTGATTTCTGCCCCATTTTACTTAGGTCAGTGATTCATTATAAGCAAACAACAATAGGCTTAATAGATGATAAAAGAACAGAAATCTGGTTTTCAGAGCATCCTACAGCAGGATGAATCAGGTTTTCTTTCACATCACGTGGATGGTCGGGTGCGTGTGCGTCGCCTGGGGAACACATGGCACCAGGATGCACTATGGGAAGAAGGCGAGCCGGCAGAGGCAGTGTGATGCTTTGGGCAATGTTCTGCTGGGAAACCTTGGGTCCTGCCATCCATGTGGATGTTACTTTGACACGTACCACCTACCTAAGCATTGTTGCAGACCATGTACACCCTTTCATGGAAACGGTATTCCCTGGTGGCTGTGTCCTCTTTCAGCAGGATAATGCTCCTGCCACAAAGCAGAAATGGTTCAGGAATGGTTTGAGGAGCACAACAACGAGTTTGAGGTGTTGACTTGGCCTCCAAATTCCCCAGATCTCAATCCAATCGAGCATCTGTGGGATGTGCTAAACAAACAAGTCCGATCCACGGAGGCTCCACCTCCCAACTTACAGGACTTAAAGGATCTGCTGCTAACATCTTGGTCCAGATACCACAGCACACCTTCAGGGGTCTAGTAGAGTCCGTGCCTCGATGGGTCAGGGCTGTTTTTGCAGCAAAAGGGCGACCAACACAATATTAGGAAGGTGGTCATAATGTTATGCCTGATCAGTGTATATATACACAAACTATGGTGGTGTACTTTCTGAAGCAAACCATCCAATCTCATAGCCGCTGGTCAGTGTCCAACAACAAGAGGGTGTATAAATAACAAAAAAATGTAGATATTTCAGTGCTCACCCAGAACGATGATGGTTGCACAGAATACTTAAAGCGCTGCACTATTAAAGTGGCGTCTCTGACTCGAGAGGAGTTTTTCAGCTGTCACTGCTGCACACAGAAAAGATAAAAATAAGATTATACAAAAAATTATTACTTACATATTATTATATGCTGCTGTTGCCAGGCGTTTTACCGAAATTAATGAATTCTTGATATTTCTCGTAACCTTTGACTCCAATCAATATGTGTGTCACTGTAACATCGTTATTTTCCATTTGATATGCACTCAGAAAATCAATTATTAAAGAAAGCTATTATTTTGCCACTAAACCCCCTTGGAACATACAATTTATGATTCATGGAATACATATAATGTAATTAAGAGCTTTGAAGTGAATCTATTTGCCTTCATTTGCATGTGTGTGTGCTGAGCACTGACAGCAACCTGAGCTGAGCGAGAGGAGGAGGTTAGAAGAGCTGGAAAACAGAAGGTCTCGACCTGAAGCCTTAAAAAGCCTAGAAAATTCTGCAGAAATCGCTGTGCACTGTGATCTTCTCCGCCATTTCCCTGTATAGAAGAAGAAGAAAAAAACATTTCAGAAAGATGTAGCAGTATAAAACGTGTTCATCTGCGTGGCCTGCAAACACACACAAAAAACTGTGAAACAGTTAATTTACCAAATGCCTTAAAATGCTGGACTTTCACAGTGATTATTTCAGCCAATCGCTGTGTAGTATACTGAGTTGGTGCACAATAATTCATGTTTGATTTATTGATGTTCGAATCTAAGATAGCCAAGTGAAGTCCTAAATGAATGTGCATATCAAAGGACTTTCGGCATACAGTATCTTCACTGGACTCCGTTCAACTGGAAACCAGTTTATTTCCCGGATTCTGAGCGTACTGACCATGACTAATGCCAGATTTGAATAATACTAGTTCCTTATTCAGTATTTCCCTCATTTTTATGGTGGTTTTATGCATGGATTGTACTAAGAAGAGTCTCAATTTACATTTTTGATGTGACATGGTGATCTAGAAGATTATTTAGAAATTAATTTTCGCTGTCACTCCGCAGTCTTTTGTTGGATGCCGCAAAGCTTCCGCGATCCGCTGATTAGCTGCAGGTTCCCATCGCTCGCATTCGAGCTTCCGGCAGACAATGTAAGCCTGACTCTGGGAAATTCAACCCGTCCATGTGGAACGTGATTGATAAAGCCAGCAGAGCATGATTGGAGCTGATAGCGCTAATGCTAATGCTGTTTAACAGCTTCAACACTCACCGCAGGAATAAAGGTGACGGAGGAAAGACAATGAGAACAACATTATATTACAGCATCAGTAACAAGACGTGATGTAATGAGAGCGTGTGCTCACAAAGACACGTGCGTTCTGCTTCATCTACAGATTTACTGGCTAAATATAGAAATTATTTTGGTCAAAGTTTGTGGAAAAAATGATGGATATATTTACAATCAAAAAGTACTGATAACAATGTTATAATTAAAAAACATAGTTCTTCACCAAATATTTGACTGTGCTTTACACGCTAAACTTAACCCTGGGTTAAGGTTTTCCTTTTAGCCCAGGTTAAGGCCACTTTGGGTTAACATTTTACACTTAGCACTGTTTTAACCCTGGGTTGTTTTTGCAAAACGCTAACGTTGAATTGCAGTGCCAATGAGTGTGAATTACTGGTACAGTTAATAACTAGGAAACCTAAGAACAGCAAAAAGGTTGCCGATCCGTGCCTTCACAGCAAAGCATACGACTGTAGAGCCTAAAACACTGTCCAAATCAACACAGTCATGCTTTCTTTAACATAACTTCGATAAACTTGGGCTACACCCAGAGAACCATAGCAACCGCATAGCAACACCCTAGCAACTGCACAACAACCACCCTGAGAACCTTAGCAACACCCTAGCAACCAGCCCAAGTACCCTAGCAACCGCATAGCAACACCCTAGCAACTGCACAACAACCACCCTGAGAACCTTAGCAACACCCTAGCAACCAGCCCAAGTACCCTAGCAACCACATAGCAACACCCTAGCAACTCCATAGCAACAACCTAGCAACCACCTAAGTACCTTAGCAACCACATAGCAACACCCTAGTAACCAGCCCAAGTACCCTAGCAACCGAATAACAACACCCTAGCATCCACTCATTTAAGCTTCATATCTATCTATTTTTTAAATCTATCTATCTATCTATCTATCTATCTATCTATCTATCTATCTATCTATCTATCTATCTATCTATCTATCTATCTATCTTTCTTTCTTTTAAAATTGCTAAACTGAAACTTAAGACTATTTCAAACTTAAAACCTTCTGGTCTAGCTTTCCCAAGCTTGTTTACGAACTTTACTCAAATATTTTGTCATTATGTCATTTTCATGGTTTGGACTCAAAAGGGCTTTATTTTATTAATATTAAATTATCCACAGGGAGAGTTTAAAAAAATACATGTTTAAGATTTGAAGTGCACGTAAATGCAATAAAGTGTGATTACGAGCTCACTACATTTAAGTTTCCTGTGCAATTTTTTACCCAGGAAACTCATATTTACAATACTTCTGAGAGCACGTGAAGGAAACATAATTGATTCCAGGGCAACAAGTTCCTCTAACTTAGTGTAGCTTGTTGGTTGAATGTAAATTCACTCAAAGTTGTCATAACTCAAAAAAATTAATGCAAACTGTTTCGGTAATGTTTTTTGTTGAGCCGAAAATTATTTTTTAGAGTGTACATTTAAGTTTTTCGCAAGGATTGGCAGAGTTTCGTCAGTATGAGCAGGTCATCATCATGGAAAATGTCATCTAACATTAAATACAGGTTTATTTGCACTGGTTCGTGTGACCACAATGTGCCAAGTATTGTAAATAAAATCAAATCAACAAGGAGATTTTTTTTATTTAAACAAATTTGGTGCTGTGTGTGTTGCCACTTGATGTTCAGTGTGTGATTCCTGAAGCAAATCCTGTCGCTTTATATGATGGAGTGTCAGAAAACATACAGCTCTCGTCTTATTTCAAACGCACAGTTTGTAAAGTAACTCGGTTCAACTCGGAGACCTACTTCTCTTCCTCGCCTCGCAGCTCTTCAGCGCTTTTTGTTGTGTCACAGCTATTATCATGGTTAGAAAGTGGCTTCTATAATGATACCTGCCTTCATCCTTTTCATTTTCATCTCGCGAGAGATGTAATCCGAACAAGTCTGGCATTTTCAGATTACCACAGGGCTCCCATTTAGCGCAGATGACAAATCTCCTTATTTACGAGGCATGAGGCTCAGGCTACTCCTTCCAGGTGAGCCAGCAGTCGTAACCCAAAACCTTCACACCTTTGTCAGCTCCTGCTTCCGACGTAAGCTGGTTAAGAAAACTCAACCGTCTCTCTTCCTCTCGGCACGGGATATCAGCGAGCGAGACAGACGGATGCCCTGAGACAGTTTAAACTTTATTTCCGCTTGTTGAAACTGATAGCACATTAGGAAAATGCCAGACTGCAGAGTTGGGCGAGAGGAGCAGAACTCCCACGGTCATGGAGAAAGAGAAAGAACGGAGAAAGAGAAGCTCCTGTCAGTCTGAAGAGATTATTCCTTTCCTCTTCCAAAAACAGGCTAAAGCTGCTTACGCGAGTCCCCGTCCCTTTCCCGTCGGCCTTCTCCGTCGTCATTCTCCGGCTGGAGTTGCTCAGCGTCGCTGAGATTGCAGCACAGATTTTTCCCGAACAAGTTCATTAGGGGTTTTGTCAGGGCCTTGATGGGTTTCTGGTATCGACGCTCTCACAGATTAAGTTTCTCCGCGTATAAAGCTGTAATTGTTCCCCAATCCGAGCGAGATGCTCCTCCATTGAAAGAGACCTCGCTCTGCCAGGACGGGATCCGCTGGCGATGAACGTGCGGATTCTGGTCCAGTTGTAGAAGGAACACTGACATTCAACAATAATGGATGACTGTGACGGTTGAGCATATGATTTGAGAGGAATAAAGCGAATTCAGTCATCATTTACTTCAAATCCAAGTGATGTTTTCTGTGGAACAGGGAAAAAAAAGTAAATGAGCAAATAATGAAATAATAATATTATAAGTAATATAAAATAATAGCAAATTATATAAATCATAAAAAAGTAAATAATAATATAAACAACGTAAAAATAATAATAAATAATAGTAAAAATATATAAATAAAATACAATAAACAATAATATAATAATAAACAATATAAATAATAGTAAATAAATAATAAAAATGTAAATATATCAAATGATAAATTATAAAAAATAACAATACAAAATAATATAAATGATATAAAATATTATATAAATAATAATAATTTAAAAATACATAAATACATTTTGGATGAGCTATTCCTTTAAGACGAACTGTACTTTTAAGAATAGAACAGGTTTCCATTGGAAACTTTTTATTTTCTCCTCAAGCTGTGTGAAATCATAACAATAATAATAAAAAAAAAACCCATTCACGCTGCTTTTCAAATGGAAAATAACTTGATATAAGGTGTTTGTTCCCGGGCTTTGTGATTTGCAGAAATGCTCAGATTCTGATATGTATTCCATACAGAAGTCCGTACGGAAATCCGCGAGTCGCATTATTCTCCACAATTCCTCCCAGATTTGATTATGATAAAGTTCTATTAGTGTGTAGCGGTAAATAGAGAATCCATTTCACGTTCTATTGAGAGTGGAGAATTGACACCAAAAGTGAAAATGAAACCCGAGCAAACATCAGGCGTCGAATTATTGAAGCACATAATCAGCCAATGGAAACTCCGGCTCACTTTAACAGGGATTCTCAACTAATAAGTGTCAGGAAACCAAAGCAAAGACTTGAGCTGCTTAATGACTCTCAGCGAGAGCGAATCTCATTGCTTTAAGCTCAGGATAATTACTGGGGTTATCCAGAACATGCCTAATGTGGATTTATGCTTTTCATTTGCAGCTGTAAATATGGATTTAAAGCTGCAGGATTTGATGAAATGGTGTTTGCATCATTATTATCCACTAATGGACCAAAAATGTTGAAGACATCATCATCTTGCATCATGAGCATTTGTTTTGGCTTTTAAAAATGTAAAAATGTAATTCATCTAGAAATACACCTGAAAGGCCACGCTTTTAAAAGATATTTATGAATAAACACATTTTTTTCTTCGCAGGATATTTTCAACTGTTTTCAACATTGATAATAATCATAAATGTTTGTTGAGCATCAAGTCATCACATCAGAATGATTTGTGAAGGATCATGTGACACTGAAGACTGGAGTAATGATGCTGAATAAATTACACTTTACTATATATTCACATAGAAAACATTGGAATAATATTTCACTATTTTTACTGTATTTTTCATCATATAAATGCAGTTTGGTGAGCAGAAGAGACTGAGGTCACGTTTCTCCACCTCGTATGTGTCTGATTCCTCTAACAAACTAGTTTCCCAGCTCACATACAGTAAAGGACATGTTGAAGCACTTGAGAGAGCTGCTTGGATTGTGATAAAGGATTTTGTTTATCCCTTTATAAGGCGTCTCTCCGCCGGACCTTGATCTACCTGTGCTGTTGGCGGTGAAGAGATCAAACTGCCGTTCGTAGCTTCAGGAGAGCGATTCGGTCTGATCTACGCTGATGCTTCTGTGCCTGTCAAACCACGGAGGCTGAAGCCACGCTCGCTGCTCTCCTTCACTCATCTGTATTTTTAGTTTGTAGCGCGGCGGAGCGACATACATGTGGTGTCAAAAACACATTCTCAGTTGTGACAATCACACACAGATGATGAAATGTGCGTCTGACGGGATTCACACAGTTTATGTGCACTGTTGCCTTGTTGAGTTTGTGTAAAGAGCAAAATGACTTATTGCTACTAATGGGTGTGTGTCAGGAAAACATGTCCAAAAGGCACAAACAAGACGTGATCTTTTGCATAAAGAAAGCTTATTTTTAGGAGCAGTTTTGTGACATTATTTGCAACACAATTAAACATATTTTTGCCCCAAATTCTCATTACTTTAATATTTACAAACATTTTTGATTCTCATTGTTGACTTTATAAAGACTGTACTGTATTTATATGATGATTACATACTTTATTACTAGAATAAACTGAAATAACCTGTTAAACATGACAGTATTCCGCAATCATTTAAGACATTCTCCTTACACAGAACTGATTTGAAATGAAGGTTCTTTAAAATGAGTCAAGAACCCTTGAGTTCAATACAGAACCTGCTGAATCAAACATGGAGCTGTTGACTGAAACATGATTAAAACCTAAAGCTGAAGTGTGTGTTTTACCTAATTTTAATACTGAAAATATTACACACTTCACTTTAAAAGCAGTTTGGCTGTTTCTTTAATGTTAATCAGAAGCATAATGATGATTAATTTCTGTTCGACTTGATGCTAAAGTTTCACTCATCTTGTTCTCATTGATTAAACTCTTTCCAGCTGAATTATTGATCAGGACATGACCGCTACATACTAGCATGTTTACAAAGTCATTAGAATGTCTTAGAAAGGTGACATGGTGTTAAATGCTGATGGTGAATCAGAGCGCTAAAGATCTTATAAAAGATTCTTATGATTTAGAGAGTTGCTGAGTTCTCAATCAGTCTGCATTAAACTGTGCTCAAGCACAAAACTGTTTAAACGACACATACTGTAACTTACTGTAGGGAAAGTCATGTTTAATGTGTTTAATGTATTCTCATTAGTATGTTTAGACGCTGAGAACATGTAGTACCAACATACTGACAGCTACGGAAGCTTGTTTCTGCCATTACATAAAAAATTAGAAAGGTAATTGCGAGTTTTTATCTCAGAATCCTGACTTTTTCCTCAGAATTGCGAGATATAAAGTCAGAATTGAGTGATATAAAGTCAGAATTGCGAGATATAAAGTCAGAATCGCGAGTCATAAAGTCAGAATTGTGAGTTATAAAGTCAGAATTGCGAGAGATATAAAGTCAGAATTGCGAGATATAAAGTCAGAATTGCGAGAGATATAAAGTCAGAATTGCGTGATATAAAAGTCAGAATTGCGAGATATAAAGTCAGAATTGAGTGATATAAAGTCAGAATCGCGAGTCATAAAGTCAGAATTGTGAGTTATAAAGTCAGAATTGCGAGAGATATAAAGTCAGAATTGCGAGATATAAAGTCAGAATTGCGAGAGATATAAAGTCAGAATTGCGTGATATAAAAGTCAGAATTGCGAGAGATATAAAGTCAGAATTGCGTGATATAAAAGTCAGAATTGCAAGAGATATAAAGTCAGAATTGCGTGATATAAAAGTCAGAATTGCGAGAGATATAAAGTCAGAATTGCGAGATATAAAGTCAGAATTGAGTGATATAAAGTCAGAATTGCGAGATATAAAGTCAGAATTGAGTGATATAAAGTCAGAATTGAGTGATATAAAGTCAGAATTGCGAGATATAAAGTCAGAATTGAGTGATATAAAGTCAGAATTGCGAGTTATAAAGTCAGAATTGAGTGATATAAAGTCAGAATTGCGAGTTATAAAGTCAGAATTGAGTGATATAAAGTCAGAATTGCGAGATATAAAGTCAGAATTGCGAGATATAAAGTCAGAATTGCGAGTTATAAAGTCAGAATTGAGTGATATAAAGTCAGAATTGCGAGATATAAAGTCAGAATTGCGAGTTATAAAGTCAGAATTGAGTGATATAAAGTCAGAATTGCGAGTTATAAAGTCAGAATTGTGAGATATAAAGTCAGAATTGTGAGTCATAAAGTCAGAATTGCGAGATATAAAGTCAGAATTGCGAGATATAAAGTCAGAATTGTGAGTTATAAAGTCAGAATTGAGTGATATAAAGTCAGAATTGCGAGATATAAAGTCAGAATTGAGTGATATAAAGTCAGAATTGTGAGTTATAAAGTCAGAATTGAGTGATATAAAGTCAGAATTGCGAGATATAAAGTCAGAATTGCGAGATATAAAGTCAGAATTGTGAGTTATAAAGTCAGAATTGAGTGATATAAAGTCAGAATTGCGAGATATAGTCAGAATTGAGTGATATAAAGTCAGAATTGAGTGATATAAAGTCAGAATTGCGAGATATAAAGTCAGAATTGAGTGATATAAAGTCAGAATTGCGAGATATAAAGTCAGAATCGCGAGTCATAAAGTCAGAATTGTGAGTTATAAAGTCAGAATTGCGAGAGATATAAAGTCAGAATTGCGAGATATAAAGTCAGAATTGCGAGAGATATAAAGTCAGAATTGCGTGATATAAAAGTCAGAATTGCGAGATATAAAGTCAGAATTGAGTGATATAAAGTCAGAATCGCGAGTCATAAAGTCAGAATTGTGAGTTATAAAGTCAGAATTGCGAGAGATATAAAGTCAGAATTGCGAGATATAAAGTCAGAATTGCGAGAGATATAAAGTCAGAATTGCGTGATATAAAAGTCAGAATTGCGAGAGATATAAAGTCAGAATTGCGTGATATAAAAGTCAGAATTGCGAGAGATATAAAGTCAGAATTGCGAGATATAAAGTCAGAATTGAGTGATATAAAGTCAGAATTGCGAGATATAAAGTCAGAATTGAGTGATATAAAGTCAGAATTGAGTGATATAAAGTCAGAATTGCGAGATATAAAGTCAGAATTGAGTGATATAAAGTCAGAATTGCGAGTTATAAAGTCAGAATTGAGTGATATAAAGTCAGAATTGCGAGTTATAAAGTCAGAATTGAGTGATATAAAGTCAGAATTGCGAGTTATAAAGTCAGAATTGCGAGATATAAAGTCAGAATTGCGAGATATAAAGTCAGAATTGCGAGATATAAAGTCAGAATTGCGAGTTATAAAGTCAGAATTGAGTGATATAAAGTCAGAATTGCGAGATATAAAGTCAGAATTGCGAGTTATAAAGTCAGAATTGAGTGATATAAAGTCAGAATTGCGAGTTATAAAGTCAGAATTGAGTGATATAAAGTCAGAATTGCGAGATATAAAGTCAGAATTGCGAGTTATAAAGTCAGAATTGTGAGATATAAAGTCAGAATTGTGAGTCATAAAGTCAGAATTGCGAGATATAAAGTCAGAATTGCGAGATATAAAGTCAGAATTGTGAGTTATAAAGTCAGAATTGAGTGATATAAAGTCAGAATTGCGAGATATAAAGTCAGAATTGAGTGATATAAAGTCAGAATTGTGAGTTATAAAGTCAGAATTGAGTGATATAAAGTCAGAATTGCGAGATATAAAGTCAGAATTGCGAGATATAAAGTCAGAATTGTGAGTTATAAAGTCAGAATTGAGTGATATAAAGTCAGAATTGCGAGATATAAAGTCAGAATTGAGTGATATAAAGTCAGAATTGAGTGATATAAAGTCAGAATTGCGAGATATAAAGTCAGAATTGAGTGATATAAAGTCAGAATTGAGTGATATAAAGTCAGAATTGCGAGATATAAAGTCAGAATTGAGTGATATAAAGTCAGAATTGCGAGATATAAAGTCAGAATTGTGAGTTATAAAGTCAGAATTGCGAGATATAAAGTCAGAATTGAGTGATATAAAGTCAGAATTGAGTGATATAAAGTCAGAATTGCGAGATATAAAGTCAGAATTGAGTGATATAAAGTCAGAATTGAGTGATATAAAGTCAGAATCGCGAGTCATAAAGTCAGAATTGTGAGTTATAAAGTCAGAATTGCGAGAGATATAAAGTCAGAATTGCGAGATATAAAGTCAGAATTGCGAGAGATATAAAAGTCAGAATTGCGAGAGATATAAAGTCAGAATTGTGTGATATAAAAGTCAGAATTGCGAGAGATATAAAGTCAGAATTGCGTGATATAAAAGTCAGAATTGCGAGAGATATAAAGTCAGAATTGCGAGATATAAAGTCAGAATTGAGTGATATAAAGTCAGAATTGCGAGATATAAAGTCAGAATTGAGTGATATAAAGTCAGAATTGCGAGATATAAAGTCAGAATTGAGTGATATAAAGTCAGAATTGCGAGTTATAAAGTCAGAATTGAGTGATATAAAGTCAGAATTGCGAGTTATAAAGTCAGAATTGAGTGATATAAAGTCAGAATTGCGAGTTATAAAGTCAGAATTGCGAGATATAAAGTCAGAATTGCGAGATATAAAGTCAGAATTGCGAGTTATAAAGTCAGAATTGAGTGATATAAAGTCAGAATTGAGTGATATAAAGTCAGAATTGCGAGATATAAAGTCAGAATTGAGTGATATAAAGTCAGAATTGCGAGATATAAAGTCAGAATTGAGTGATATAAAGTCAGAATTGCGAGATATAAAGTCAGAATTGAGTGATATAAAGTCAGAATTGCGAGATATAAAGTCAGAATTGCGAGTTATAAAGTCAGAATTGAGTGATATAAAGTCAGAATTGCGAGATATAAAGTCAGAATTGTGAGTCATAAAGTCAGAATTGCGAGATATAAAGTCAGAATTGCGAGATATAAAGTCAGAATTGTGAGTTATAAAGTCAGAATTGAGTGATATAAAGTCAGAATTGCGAGATATAAAGTCAGAATTGAGTGATATAAAGTCAGAATTGTGAGTTATAAAGTCAGAATTGAGTGATATAAAGTCAGAATTGCGAGATATAAAGTCAGAATTGCGAGATATAAAGTCAGAATTGCGAGATATAAAGTCAGAATTGCGAGTTATAAAGTCAGAATTGAGTGATATAAAGTCAGAATTGAGTGATATAAAGTCAGAATTGAGTGATATAAAGTCAGAATTGCGAGATATAAAGTCAGAATTGCGTGATACAAAAAAATACTGGCAGATATTTGTTCTTGTTTTAAGCACAGATTTATTTTTCACAGTGAGGAAGAAGAGAAGTGAACTGAACTAGAGCTCTAAACTTTCACAGCCAGTCGGAACATTTGTGATGAACTGCAAATCCAAAATCAAAACTTTTGAATTTGACACTTTTTTTTAAAAATTAAATGCAACTTTATAAGATAAACTGTGTGCATTTGAAGACTCTGCCCACCTGATCTCGGCCTCCTCTGGACGGACATGCAGAGGTGCCAATTAGCAGCATTTGTGGCAGCATTTGCCGGGCGTCCGTGAGGAGGCGTGGGGCGACGGCCGTCCGGTCAGCGGCCGAGGTGAAGGAGCGCACCACACGGAGCACAGCGGGAGAGATCGTCACCTGCGCTGGTGTCAAACGCCCCCTCACTGCCAATAACAGAGAGACCAGAGGCGCTTCACGCTCCAGCCAAACTTACTGAGAGATACAAAACCATCTCAACACCAGAGAGAAGTTCAAGAGATGTTTCAGACATCTATTCTTCTTCTTCATTAGCGGCAGATGGAGTTTACAAAAGAAAGAAAAAATATTATTATTCTGCTGAAACTTTCTTCTTTCTGTCTGTGTTTCTTTCCTATGAATGATTGAATATCACCCATGTTTAGCTGATATTATTACACTGTCCTGCATCATATTTGCAGAATAAAATCTAATACTTAATTTTGGGATTCTGATTCCAAAAATAGTGCCTGTTTTGCTCTAACACGTCAAGTTCTCACAAAATATGAAATAAATATGCTTTTTGTAGTATTTTTGCTTTGGCAAGGTGAAGATCCCGTCATCAGCAGAAAAACTGACTCCCATCTTTTTCCCATAGGTTTTGTAAAAAAAAAAAGCTTATTTATTTATAAACGTGTGTTTATGTAAAGTCCTTTGACATTAAAAGGAGAATTTGAACGTAATTTTGTCCACTTCTTTGCAGATTGTTATTTTACATTTTAAATATATTTGATTGCTTTTATTTTTAAATGTGCATTAAAGCTGATTTTGCTCTCCTAACAATTCACAAATTTATGATTAATTGCAATTTATTATTTGGATTCATCATTGTGGTTTTTTTGGGTCATGACCCAGCAGTCGAGAAACACTCATTTTCTGTGAATAGATTGAGCTTTTCTTTATTGTGAATTTGTGCTTTGGTTGCTTTGAGTTCTTCATATGAACGATTTCAGTTCAGATCTTTTCCAGTCAGAAATTCAGGGGGAAAAATGAGAATTTTATGCTGATTTATTCTTATTCATCATTTATCAATCTTTTATCACTGTTAAAATCTACTTTTCCAGCTTGTGAAATGGATTTAAAAGAAAAAAATCTCCATTGGAAAGCTCATTTTGCTTATGATCCATTTGGGAATGGTTCGGTTTAACTTTGTCTGGTTTCAAGATAAACTTTCTATGGGGATTATTGTAATGGTGCTCGTGCTTAAAACATATACATATATATTTTAAATTCATTTATGATGTATTCCCCCTTTGGCCGCTCTGGAGATAAGCAGCGCTGCACGGGAAATATACATTGTTCAGTTCAATTCTCATGTGCATCTGTCAGAAAGCCCAGATACAGTGATACCACTTCAAACAGGCCTTTGTGGAGGAAGTAAAAGAATTTCCATCATTCCATTTCTTTTCTGTCCCTGACACAAATTTATCAGCTCAACTGTATCTCATTCGCCACTGCTAGAAATTGGTATGGAGAGGCCGAGAAAAAAAAAATCTGTTTCCAGTAGTCAGCAGCTGTAAGCCGCGGCATTATATCAGCTCACACACACACACACACACACACACACACACACACACACACACAGACACACGCGCACATACACACACACACACACACACAGACACACGCGCACATACACACACACACACACACAGACACACGCGCACATACACACACACACACACAGACACACGCGCACATACACACACACACACACACACAGACACACGCGCACACACACACACACACACACAGGCGCACACGCACACTCTTCTGGTCTCTCTCTCCGTCTGTTTTAAATAATCTCACTGCTGCTCCTCATCACGTATTAACACAGAGTCAGTCGTGTCTCACATATATTCAGTCAGATCGTCTGATGGTGGACTGACATCTGTCTGTATTTTCTTCTGATTCAAACTGATTTATATTCACCTTTTCTCTTTCTTCACATGTAGCTAATGTATCCTAAATACCTGCTGTTAGATCAACTAGTATATTTTAAATAATAAATCATACATAAAAAAATTAAAAATCTGTAACACTTTACAATGAGGTTCATTAGTTAAACATTAGTTAATATATTAACTAACATGAACTAACCATGAGCAATACATTTGTTACTGTATTTACTAATCTTCGTTAACGTTAATGAAAATCCAGTTGTTCATTGTTTGTTCATGTTAGTTCACAGAGCATTAACTAATGTTAACAAGATTTTAATAATGTATTAGTAAATGTTGAAATTTACATTAACAAAGATTAATAAATGCCGTAGAAGTGCAACAATTAAAAGCAATATACATCATTATGTAAAAATATTTTGTAAAAAGCATTGTATTGTTGTGCTGTCTCTAATCATTTTTGAACTGTATCTGTATAATATCTGTAAAAAGTTGAGTAATTTATGCTAGAGAATACTTTAATATGTTAATTTACCTGTGATCAGTATTTTTCTGATGAAGGTGCGGTGTTGTTTGTGCAGTTCTTTAGACATCCAACAGATGGCGGCATCTTCCAGAAAAGTGCTTATAAAAATATCGGTAACTGATTATCGTCCGTCTTTTATCATAAAAGAAAAGTTAAATTCTGGTGGCAAAAAATATTTTTATAGTACACTCTAAAAATGTTGGGTTCAAAACAACCCAAGCTGGGTTGAAAACAGACAAACCCAGCGGTTGGATTCAATGTTTGACTAACCTGCTGGGTAGTTTTAACTCAACTATTAAAATGACTATATGGCTGGCTTAAAAATGAACCCAAAATAATGTTGGAAATTAAAAATCAGACACAATTACTAGAGGCTGTCACGGAACAGAAGAGTGCAGACAGGTAAGTAGAGTATAAACAGTTTATTTAACAAGTTATTGGAAACACAGGAACTGGATGCAGCAATCGGTGTGTATAGTTGCACATGAACCTCAACTGGAAACTTAGCTGGCAATTCACAGAAATGTCTTTGCAGTGCACAATGACAGAAGAGACGGGCCAACAGCAGGCTGGGAAATGAAGAGAGCAGATGGATGACTGGATCAGGTAGGGTCACAGGTGAGTAGCAGGTAAGGAGTCTGTACGTGTGAGTGACGAGACCAGACAAAAGACTGCAGGAAGTGACGGCTTATATGGGGTAACTTAATGAGGATGTGCAGGTGTGACGAATCAGAGCCCCGGGAAAGTGAACGAGTGGGCGGATCTGGTGATGATGGGTTGACTGGTGTTTGTGATGGTTGTGACTCTCTGACAGAGGCAACAATAATAATCAAAAGGTGACCATTTATTTAATAAGCAATTTAATAAATGTGTATTGTTTAATTATTATTCATTAAACTTATTAATAAATGTTCATGTATTAAACATATTAATGAATGTTAATTTCCAACATACTTTGGGTTCATTTTAAATGAGCAATAGTGATTTTTAAACAATAGTTTACAATAAAACTACCCAGCAGGTTGGGCAAACATTTAACCCATTCGCTGGGTTAAACCAACCGAATAGCTGGGTTAAAACAACCCAATCGCTGGGTTTTCAACCCAGCTTGGGTTGTTTTTAACCCAGCATTTTTTAGAATTTATATACAATATTCTTTAATATCGGCTCTACTGATAAATTAATAGATTAAAAATCTAACGAACAGCACCCAAAACGGCAAACAGTTGGTCTGTATGTCACCAGTAACACAAGCTGACTGTATTATGATGCTGTACGGCTTCAGCTTTACATCTAATAGTTTCTCAGAGTCTTTGCTAAGCAAGTCATTGTTTCATGTTCATAAGCGCTATGGAAGCTCGTCATTATTCTTTCATAATAATTATTCCTGCTTTTGTAGTCATCTCTCTCTTATTCAATACACAGACAAAAGTGATTCCATAGCATATGTCTCAGATTCAGTTCTGAATGAAAACTTGATAACGATCTCTTTTAATTTTCAAGCCCGTAGCAATTAACATCCTGCCAATCAACAAGCACTTGGTCTGGCCCGCGATGCACATTTAGGGCCAGTTATTGTGAAACGCAGTTGACAGAAGGTAGGGCCGCCCGGCTATGAACTGGTGATTTACACAATTCATTAACGCTAGCGATTCTCTCACTTAGCGTTATATTAAATGGTTACTTACTCTAAAATAGCCCCGGGGGAGCGAGGCTTGTTGGGTGGCAGATAGATTAAAGTTTACATTGAAAGGAGAGATTGAATTGAGAGTAATCAATAGCATAATGGGGCAGCGGGAGCGAGCGCTTGCCTGCGCTCAAATGAAATTACCATATTTTTAATCTTAATTTTCCACTCTGTTTATCTGACAGTGTGGATGTGCAATCCAAAGAGATAATGAGAGAGTGGGATATTGACACGCCGCCTCTCCAGAGTGCTTGTTTCAGTGATTAAATGCTGTGATCTGTGATTACTTTGTGTCGGGTGTCAGGGCAAGCGGCCAGGGGCTCGGGGAGCGTCGCGTCGAGCAGACGCCCGCGGCAGATGTAGCGGCGCACTCACCGGCTCTCGGTGACTGGGAGAGGACTGACACGCCGCACAATGGGGAATACTGAAGCAATCTACATCCCAGTCAGCCTGTATCCCGCCTCTCCGCTTCCTCGCCGATAAGGAAGAGCAACAAAAAAGTTTGCACAATGAGTATTATCATACGGGCACTTTCCCCTTCTCCACGTCCCTCATATTAGCGGACGCTTATCTCACCCGAGGGCCAATAGCAATGCTGATGCGCGAGGACGAGAAAGAGAAGTTAAGCGGGGGAAATATAAAAATATACAATTTGCGACAGTCAGCACAATGAATAAACATGACGAATAAATTCCCCGAGAGGTCGCCTGCATGTTAAGAGACATACGATAGAGCTTCTGCTCCGTGTTAATCAAGCGTAATGTTCACGATAAACCGAAATTTGTTTTGTTGCTCACAATGAGCAGGATTTGAAATGCAATCATACACAGCTGCTTTGGATTTACGGAGCGGCCTCCATTCACTTTGGCATTGTGTGCGGTTTGTGTGTGTGCACAAGGAAGCTGACAATTACTTTTCAGGCAATTTTTTTGTATATTAACTTCTCTCAAATAAATCGCTTGATGGTGCAAATTTTGGTGAACAAGTATAGATGTTTTGTCCCTCTGACAGCAGTCGTGTGAGCAAATCCCATGAGATTGACTGACGCCTGGCACTTTCCCTCATCCATAAAATGAGAGGTAACAGCGTATCTGACTTCTCCTGAAGCCTTTTTCAGGCCCATTCTCCAAACCATTTGTCACATCAAATAAACAGCACAAGTTTAAAGCCTCGTTCCGACTCCCAGCACAGTCTGTCAGTTACTCTTCCAATTTATCATCTTTTTGTGCTTCAATCATCGCAAAAGTCTACAATTTCACATGAATTTGGAGTAGAAGGTTCGTCAATGGTATTATATGTATGCATACATTGGGTTCAATACAAGTTTAAGCGCAAGTTTGTCGATTTTCAACCCACTTTGTATCGTTACAGTGTCTGTAGTATATGTAAATGAACAATGTTTACTCTTTCTCCATGTTCCCTGCACCCAGAAATTCCCACATATTTGTCAAAAGTCCGTCGGATGACACAAAATGACTTTTGACATCTTTGGTGAAAACTAGAGATTATACTTCTGGATTTTTGTATTCCTGAAATTGTATCATACTTTGTCTACTCTTTATACAGCATTATAGTAAGTTCGACAACAACGCACTGGGTTCTTCACTGGAAAATAAAACTGGAAAATTCCCGCTAAACTTTTACTCTTTGAATTCTTGCACTCGGGAACAATACAAATTGACACCATTTTGATTAAAGGTTTGCTAAGAAGTATTTCCTACTAAATCAAGGTGGTATTTGACTGGTCAAGCCTATCCAACAGGAGCAAACTGGACCGCAACTACCCAGTGCATTATGGGTGTTGAAGTTTTCCTACCCCTTCGGCAAAAGGGAAGACCCATTTTCTCTGCAGCACTGATTTTAAATGTCAAACTTCAGTATTTCACCTTCCTACAGCATAGGAAGCCGAGTTTTAGAAAAATTCAATTTTGCCAGCGGTGAATTCCCCCTTTCTATATCAACAGCGTTTGTGCATAATGTCGATGACCGTTCAAAATAATTGTAACTTTCTTTGCTTCGTTTTTTTCCACAGTAAGGCACACTGGTGGAATATGTTAAGGTTAAGATGACAAGAAAGAGACTGATTACACGGAGCATCAGTGACTTCAGAAGATCCATCTTGAAAACATGATTCAAACATGACAGCTCAAATTAATCAAAAACGCTTTTACTCATAATTTATTGTAGTGCTTCAATAAAAATAAATTAAATAAATAATTGCTCATTTTAAATAAATAAAAATGACTAAATTATTTTCTGTGGTACTCAACATTACGCCACAGATACTGCTAAAAGAGCTGGAAGACTATAATCAAAAAAATGATGTCAAAAAAATGATGTTTCCTACATTTTCTCAGTCTTCAAAGCCATCATCATCAGTATGCGTACAGTTCGGCACACCGACGTTAACGAATTCCCCGACAGAAGAGCCAGAGCGGCAAGCGCCGGCCAAACCTTCTGTTCTGAGCTGCTGGCCATAAGCTTCAGGCAAATAGGAAACTGGTGGCATGTTCTCAGTCTAAATCCTCTGCATGCTCCATCACCTTTGCCTAAATGGCCTTTGATTCTCTGGCCGTGAGAGCAAAGCTCTAAATGAAAGGATGGGACAATGGGGCGAGGCTTAACTCATCAGTAAATAAGGTGACCCTGTTCTTCCAGCGGAGGTGAAGGCCGCTCATTGGTGATGTCATGGCATTGTCTGCGCCCGCGGGCCGCCGAGAGCTTGCTTGTTACGCGAGCGAGCCCGTCTGAATCTCATTGGAGACTTTGCTCAAAAGCAGAGAAAAGTGAAATGGCCAGAGTCTCTCTGCTCCACCAAATTTACTTCAAAGTTTCCCCCTCGGCCGCAGTCTGAACACGAACGCCGCTGAATCTCGTCACGGCCACACACACACACCTTATTTTGCAATGTGGAAGTGAGCGGTTTTCTGTGAATTCCATTTATTGCCCACTGTAGGTAAATAAATACTGGTGTTATTCTGGAAATCAGCTTTTGTTGTTCCCTTATTAAAAAGGGGAGATCCCACCCTATTAGATAATTACAGGCCAATTTCAAAGCTTTGTTTTTAGAAAGTTTCATTAGTGAACAGCTGACATATTTGAATGTAAACAAGGTCTTATCTAATAATCAACCAGGGTTTAAACAGGGTTCAAAACATAGTACCACAACAGCCGCTCTGAATGCTTTAAATTATATTGTGGAATCTGTGGATAAAGGTGATTATTGCGCTTCCCTTTTTTATTAATTTATCAAAGAAATATTGCTGCTTAGATTAAAGAGTGTAAGTTTATCAAATCATGTTATTTTTTGGTTTATAAACTATTTAATTGGAAGAACTCAATGTGTACAGGCTGAAGGTAAACAATCTGGACTACTGGAGACTGTTAAGGTGTTCCCCAAGGTTCTGTGTTGGGACCGCTTTTATTTACTATCTATCTACATCTTGATTGTGATATTCAGGATGCAAATTTTCACTTTTATGCAGATGACACTGTCATGTATTGTAGTGTGCCTTCTAAACAGCAAGCCCTGCATAAGCTTCAATTGGCTTTAAGTTAAAATACCAGGATAAGAAATACAGTTTGCAATATCAAGCAGCTAAAATAACTGGAAGTGAATGACACTCGCACATTCAATGGCAGCGCCACTCTTACGTTTAGAATAAGGTGGATAGAAGGGGCTTGTTTGGGCCTTTTCCCCCCGGGTTTGGGTCTGTGTGTGTTAAAGGGGCGACTTTCTCATCATTTCTCCTAATGCAGGGACCCACGGGGTCGGTGGCAGGCCCACAATGCGGCCGTTGTATGGTTCCTGTCAGCGGGCTCAAGTAAGGCTTCCTGTTCATTAGGCATCTTTTCACCTCGTCACAATAAGCCGACTCAGCTGCAATGCCGCGCTGACGCCCAGCCCCTCAATGCCTCGTCAAAGCCTCTAAATGGTGTTTATGCACGCCATTGTTGTTCTTTGTGTGGCCGGTCTTAATGCGCAGCGATTCGTCTGCTTTTGTGGCACCGAGCGCTACATTATCTGAGCCTGTGTGGCTTCAGATTCAGACCGCTGGCTTTTCAGGGCCCTAAACAGGCCAAACACAAAGTGCACAAAGCAACAGAAATGGACCTGTCTGCTGTAAATGAATCGTTTTCAACTGGAAGTTTTGCCTTTATGATGCAACATAATTAAAAACACCATGAAATCAAATCTGGACTTTTGTGGCTTTTAGCGCCTGTAGTTTTGAGCACTTTTAAAGGCTGACGTTCTCCTAAAATTAACTTTGAACATACATCATTTAAAAAAAATACAATTTAATTAAATGATGTTAAATAAATGAAATGTTCTCTTCAATGAAAATGGACCTAAAATATTTTTGCCATCATTTTACATTCAGTATACACAATTCTGGCCAATCAGATGCTCTCGAGAATAAATTAAATGTTTCCAGCTCTCAGATGTTTTGTTGCATGTTTGTGTCACTCTGACATTGAGGACTGACTTTGTTTAAATCACTTCATTTCATGCGACAGTGAAAGTGTCAGAGTTTATACACAAATACGGAACAAAATAATAAAAGCAAGCCCGTAAGATGACACAATCATTCGAACCCAGACTGGGATATCTCTTGCATGTTGCATCAGATAAAAACAGACAGAGATAAACGGACATGATGGAGAATTAACCTGACGACTTAAACTGATTCATTCATCACAGCAGAACGTTCCTCTCATCTCACATCAGTCTGTACTGAAGCTGGATTTGTGTGGAATGAAGGAGACGTGTCATGCTCAGGTCGCTGTCACACACTGATTCTCTGCCTGTTTCTCTGAAACTTCATTAGAAGAGAAATAAAAACAGAGCAACAAGATTAAAGAAATTAAAATTGTGGCATCATTTACTGACGCTCATGTCCTTCCAAACCTGCAGGACTTTATTCTGTAAACCCAACATATGAATTATTTATAAATATCCTAGCTAATGTTCTCACATGTTCTATACTTTATATGTTCAGAAGCACAGGTTTATCTTTGGGAAAGATGTCAAAACAGAAGGAAGATGAGAAGTTCATGAATATTTGAGCTCAGGTCATCACACGAGCTTCTCTGTGAGGCGGAATGTACAGTCTGTTATTTTACCATCATATTAATATTTTTATTAATATGTTGAATTTAATTTAGTCTTTATTGCAATTTCAGTTAAAAGGTTTTGTAAATTTGTGTTTTTGTCATTTTTATGTTTTACAGTTTTTTTTTTTTTTTTTTCAGTTTTAGTTCTTTCAGTACATCAAGTTAAACTTAACGGAAATGAGAAATGTTGCCTTAGCAACTAGCTTAAATAATATAAGTTTAAGTTTTTTATATTTTATTTTATTTCAGTTAACATTTATTTTATTCCAAGCAACAAAAATGTTTATGGTTTTAGTTTCAGGGAACTATAATAATCGTGGCAGTCATTCAGAAAATACCCTGATTTCTCTGCTTATTTTACAGTGAGTAGATTTGGGCTAGTTTAAAGTTTAAAGTTAAATTATTTTCAGCAATATATTGTGACAGGAGCCATAAATCAAAAGGTGATTAAAAAAGAAAAAAAATCCTATAGTTTTTTGATGTCATAAAATGGGCAACATATTGTTTGTGATGTTTTTTTTTTTTCTTTTTTCAGCATTTTTTTTTTTTGATATTTCCTTTTTTCCAGAGCATTCAAGTCATGTCGGAAAGATGGTATTTATGAGTTGAACGCACATGAATGCTGTGAACCGGCCCTTATTAAGAAACATGGATGAATGAGTAATAAAGAGCGTACATGCTTGATATTAAAAGTGCAATATGCCGTGAAAGAGAACTCAAATCCAGCACTCGTGCTGACAGGACGTTTTCTGAGGAACACCGACAAGGACCCACCTTATTTCTCAATGTTTTCTGTGAATGTGTGAGACTTCCTGCCATTCGCCGCTGTAGGGAAATAATGAGAAAAATATCAAATTAGTCAGTGTGTAATGTTGCTGTTTGATCATAAACAACATCTGCAAAGTTACAACACTCAAAGTTCAATGCAAATGGAGACTTTTTTTTACAGAATTCTCTGTTTAAGGACTACAACAAACGGCTGGTAGGGACTACAATGAGCTTCTTCCCAGGTTGGTGACATCACAAACCCATAATTTACATAAACCCGCCTCCGAGAACACACAACTAAGGGGGCGGGGCCATGTTGGGCTGCTTTAGAGAAGAGGAAGAGTTGTTGTAGTCGAGTGTTGTTGACATGCCGTCATTTTACGCCAAACGAGGGTCAATTCAACACAACAGATGAACATGACGGCACATGCTAGTGGATGAGTTGAATCAACTCCACAGCAACTACATACATTTATCCACTAACCATTCAGAAACGTCTAAAAGTTGTAACTTCTTCCCGAGTCTCTCCATCAGTGTCGATCCTTCTAAGTGACTGATTTAACACAGGTTTTGTAACAGTCTTCACTGTGGGAATACACTGTCTAGTCTAGGTAGGCATCTCAACGCAGCCTTTGATAATGACTTCTCTCGTGTAGTCTTTTATTCTGCGGCGAGAGCTGAAGAGACGTTCCTTCTGGTGGCCCCACTTGAAATGACATCCATTAAGTCGTCTGCTGTTTCAGGACTGATTTAATGAACGCCGGTGCGACGGTAATGCTGTCACACTCTCTCTTCTCTCTTTCTGGCCTTCAAGGACTTTGAAATCAAGTGTTAGCGTGTATTGCTTCTGGCTGATATTTTCATTAAGTGCATTCTTATCAAATAATGAAACCAGGAATCTGGCTCTTCCCAAATGCCATTACCTCACCAATAAAAAGCTTTCCAGAGTAATATCTGTTTTTTTAGACGGGCTAATTTGAGGGTGGTTTGCCATGCCAGACTCGCCAGATTTCAAACGGCAGAATCGCACTTTGTTATTCTATTCTATACCTGCAGATTCACCTGTTTCAACACCTCAAAATATGCTTTTCTTTAAGCAATACGCCACGAGAGGCTGAGCAATACACTGATTATTGCTTTAATAACACAGTGACAATAAAGCAACAATTATTGGAGTACATTTTACAAGAATGTACTATTTCAGTCTTTCTACTTCAGATTTAATTTAACTGAATGTTTTACTTGCAGTTTCTTTATAATTATTTGTGGAATTTAGGGATGCACAATGTATCGGCCACTATATCGGTATTGGCTGATATATGTTCATTTTTAATGTTATCATTAACAAGAAAATTTGGCCAATATATTAAAGCTGATAAATAATGGATTATTTCTTTCAGCTGAAACACTTTAGTTTTTTTTATCAGCCAATATATCGGTTATCGGCTTTCAAATATAAAGAATTATCAGTTATCGGTATCGGACAAAATATCGGTGCATCTCTAGTGGAACTGACCAGCAATTTCGGTGAAAACTGTTTCTAAGTAAATCTATCAGCACATTTTTCATTAGTGTTGTGAGAAACAATGAGAGCAGACCTCTTAATTAACAGAATAAAATATAATTAAAGTATCTGTACCAGTGAAAAGACTCTAAAAGAACAGCTTCAGCTGCTGAAGAGGTGATTCTGGTTTCTCTTTAATGCATTCAGCCGTTCACAGACATTAATATTCACCCTCCTCCAGATAATCACGGTGCCGTGTGTGATTTGTTTGCATTGATTAAGTGACAGGAACTGTCGCCACCCTAAAGCATGGTTATTAATTATTTTCCTATTGATATCATAACTGAATCAACAATGATTTCAGCAAGTGAAAGGGATTTCTCATCAGACACAACACTGTGAATTACAAAGCTTGCAATTTTAATCAGCATGACATGGTGTAAAATCTTTAACGTTTTAATCAATCTTTAATCTTTAGAGGCAGCCCACTTTAAATCTTTTATTTATAAGAATAATTGATTGGCCAGCTTTTGCAGGAAGTTAGTGTTGACAGCACTTTGTTTGTTTGTTTGTTCGCTCTGAAATATCCAGCGTGAGGATGAGCTGAAAGCAACAGTGTGTGTCGAAACACCGATCCGGGCTTTATAATACAAATGAAGCTTTTAAACTCTTCCACCTGACAGCTTTACTGTCACTGCTTCTCTTCGCCAAGATACTGAACACAAGTTTTAAAGATGGATAGTAAAAGATAGAGTGAAGACCAAAATATCTCTTAAAATTCTTGGATTTAATATATATATATATACACACACCGATCAGGCATAACATTATGAGCACTGACAGGTGAAGCGAATAACACTGATTATCTTTTCATCACGGCACCTGTTAGTGGGTGGATATATTAGGCAGCAAGTGAACATTTTGTCCCCAAAGTCGATGTGTTAGAAGCAGGAGAAATGGGCAAGCGTAAGGATTTGAGCGAGTTTGACAAGGGCCAAATTGTGATGGCTAGACGACTGGGACTGGGTTGTGGGGTGTTCCCGGTCTGCAGTGGTCAGTGTCTATCAAAAGTGCTCCAAGGAAGGAGCAGTGGTGAACCGGCCACAGGGTCATGGGCGACCGAGACCCATTGATGCACGCAAAAATAAGTCTTTATTAATCCATAATCTGCCCCTGTAATCATAATTGTGTGTGAAAACGATTAAAAGTGCTTGCTGTTTTACTGCCTCTAGTGTTCATTTCTATTAGAAACTGATATGTACGTATTGGTACGTATTTTGCATTTTGCAAAAATGTTGACACAGGTATGTTTTTTCCAATGAGCCTGTGTTGATTTTTTCTTGGAAATTAATAAAACTTAAAATTCTTGATTAGTTCACTGGATTATATGTAAAATTCCAGCTATATATTCTCTAAAAAAAACTTTATATTTTTTCCATGCAATTTTGCTTCTCAAATAAGGAAATTCATAAGGATATGTGCTTTCACTGCTCAGCTCTACAGTGTATCTGTGTTCTCGTCACTCGTTGTGTTTCAATGGGACGCTGAAGAGCTGCTCTGTTGTTCCTCACGAGCACTAGTGCTTCTGAGCGCCGTCTGTGATAACGGCGAGAGCAGGGACCCTTGGTTGTGTCTTAAGAGGATTTGTAGTGTTCCTCGTGTCACGAGGTTATCGGTCCAGATAGCTTGTGCCCGTGCAGCCGACAGCTTCGAGTAATCGCACTGACCTCCTGTTATCAGCGGCCGGAGCGAGCGATAGGCTCTCGAGCGCTAACAGCATCCGCTGCTCTCAATACCTGCATATGTTAAGCTGCAGGAGCACATACAGTTACATCTCAAAGAGCTTAAAGGTCAAACCCAACTATATTACTGGGAATTAAACACATTCACACCTGAAGAGTGCACTAGACTAGAGCTCTAAAGAGAATATTCAAACACTTTACTGCAAGTTCTCATCTGTTTACATTAGTTAATGCTTCTACAGTATTAGAAGTGAAGGGAACGGACCTCGTCTGAGTGAAGTTCCAGGGCAGTTTTCTGTGTTTGCAGAGAAGCTAATCCCAGAATGCAGTGCAATGAGCTCAGTGGGAAAAAAAGATCTAAGATCAGAGACAAAGTGAGAGAAATGTTGATATTGCATCTGATTAAAAATTGTATGCCATATTTGTGTGTGTATTTAGTAGGGGTGTGTTACGGTACATGTGTTCGTCCTGAACTGTACGGTACAGACGTCACGGTTCGGTTCACGCAGTCTGACGATGAGTACAGTCAGTCACAGGTGATTCACACTCCAGTCCAGAAGGGGGTGCGCAGTAATGCAACACTGTTTGATAACCACTACAACAGGAAAAGAGCAGAAGAAGAACAGCACATGTGCGAATGACCGCTTTAAAACAAAGTCCAATGGGTAGTGGGCACGCGTCGAATGCATCTTTCATGGACAAACTCAACTGTGTGGGCTTAAGCTTTGAATGTTTAAATATAGTTTAAGTGGAGCAAATTGTAACACTGTTAATGCACAAGTTTTATTTTTCATTATTCTGTTTATTTTGTACTTTTATACCACAAGATTCTTTTCAGTTTTGTAGAAAAAAAGACCCATGCAAGAGTGCATTCTGTTCACTGCTTAGTGCTCAATCAGTTAGTTCAGAATTAAAGTTTCCTGATCATTTACTCTCCTCCATGTCATCCAAGATGTTCATGTCTTTCTTTCTTCAGTGGAAAAGAAATGAAGGTTTTTGAGGAAAACATTCCAGGATGTTTCTCCATATAGTGGACTTCACTGGGGTTCAGCGGGTCCAAATGTCAGTTTCAGTGCAGCTTCACGATCCCAGACGAGGAATAAGAGTCTTATCTAGAGAAACCATCGGACATTTTCTAAACAAAATAAACATTATATACTTTTTAACCACAAATGCTCGTCTTGCACTGCTTTATGTAATCACGTTGGAACTGTCACGCGTGACGTAGACGGTGAAGTACCGCGGTAGGGCAAAAAACTAATTTTGTAAAGGCCATTTGATATAGTCTTTGCACATTGAATTTGTAGACACTGGATCAGTACTTCCACTTACTTCATATTAATGCCTTACTCTGCATGACCATATTCTATATCCCTTAATCCTAACCAATACCTAAACTTATCAACCTTAATAAGCAGTAATTAGGGGTTCAATGAGGCAGAAGTTAATAGTTAGTTAATAGTGAGAATTGGACCCTACACTAAAGTGTGACCATTTTTCCTATTGTACCGAAATCGTACCAAACCATGAGTTCTGTGTACCATTACACCCCTAGTATTTATGCTTTTCATGTGTGGTGAACAAACCTTTCCAAGTTCAAGTTTAATGGGCACACAAAGGTCGGCTCACAAGGCTGTGACTCGAGTCTTGCACTAAAAAGTGAAGCAAACACATCAAAACAAGAGAAATTCTGTGTAATAATGTGATACTTCTACTGAGGATCAGATCTACAGCAGATATCAGTGTTTTCTGTGGTTTCTCTCCGCTGCAGGCCGACCTCTGCAATCTTTCAATCTTCCACCAAAGTCTTCGTCTTCTTCTTCTTCTTCGTTTTGTAGCATTGATCATTGGAGCATAACCAATATGAAGGATTATCCATTCTATGGGCTGCTTATGGAAGCATTTTTGCTAAAGGCAGCCATGCAAATTATTACTTACTGCCCTGTAAGCTGATAACACAAATTAGATGCCTATTAAATTTGAACAATGTATATAGAATTAAACAGAGGAGAAAAAGATGGAAAATGATACCTGGTGCTTGTGACGAGCTGCTGAAGTCATGTGATATAAAGTAAAGCATATGTGTCAATGCAACTCTTAAAGTCATCCAGGATTATTATCGTTACTTAAAACCATAAAAAAAAAAAGTACTAAATTACTAAAATAACTAAAACTAAATAAACTAACACTTTAAATAATATGGAATTACATACTTTGTACTTTTTCTGTATGATATTGAGGGATTCATCATTGTCAGCGCTCATTCACCAAACTCTTCTGATTGGACGGCGGTGATGGTGATGACACCTAAACACAAGTCAAATTAAGGGGACAAAACCCTCTAGTCATTGTGTCTTTGTTGTCGGTCGCAATCGCAGCGCAAAAAAGCCACACAGTGAAAATGAATTTGCCTCTGTCGCACCTTCACCCTCCCTTTCCTTCTGTCTCTTTATATTCATTAGATTCATTATGGGCCACAAAGGAGAGGCAGCAAAACAGCTTGTGATTTTTAGTTGAATTTGTGCCCCTTTTTAGGCCAGTGGGGAAATTAAAGTGGATGTCTAGCGCCGGAGGGGACGGAGAAGAGCTCGACACATCTGAAGCTCTCTGACACAGGCTGTATCCAGAACACACCAGAGCTGCAATGATTCATTTACTACTGAAGCAAATATCGACAGCTGTGATTCAGTAACTCTCGTCTCTGGACGCTCCGACAGAAATACAACTCAATCACAGTCTAGATACTTAAAAACTCTACTGGCAGATAATATAATATTAATGAAATAAAACGCCACTTTGTAATAAAGTCAAATTAAAGGCTTCACTTTAAAATACATTTAAATCATTGTTTTAATAATATTTTGTAGTGCTTTAAAGTACACTTATTTTGATGTGTTCACTAAGATACTAAAGCAAATATGATTTTAAACTATTCAGATATTAAAATGTACTAAATTGCAATTTCATCATTACAAATGTGTAAATACAAATATATTTAAATACAGCTGCAAACAGCAATTATGCTTTAAAGCCTTTAAGCACATGCGTAAAAAGTGTTACACATGCGTGTTTTAAATAGCAAGTCTGTAACCATGTGGTACGAATGTCGTGGGCGTGTGCGATACATGATCCTTTACGCATGTGAAAAACACTAAGTCGCCCCCTGTGGCTGATTTCTTTAGAATTTCTCACAGGTCTCTAGGGCCGCGAGTCAAACAGGCCCAGCGACTTTCGTTCTGATCGGCCTCCGTTAACCTTGTCTGATAGCTGCTCAACTTCACTGGCTGATGGCGGCCATGTTTTTTGAGATGCGTCAATGTCCTCATAGATAGTCATGACACCTCGGACAAAGACACTGCATGCCAATTTTTAAGTCAATTGGACTAACGGTGAAGTAGTTATAGTTTTTTTTTCATGTTATAGCGCCACCAAGTGGCCAGCCGCCGTGTCCTTTTTCAAGCGACCACAGAATGAGCTCTTACATGAGTTTGCTGAAAATATCTCATTCCGTTCACCAGTTATAGCCATTTTAGTAAAAGTGGCTCCGCCCACTTCAAATGTTTTGGCGGCCCTTAGGGACCGTGAATTGAAATTTCAACTTTTTTTGATAATTATTGACAATCAGAGAATCTCACTTCACTGGTTTGGTTCTGATCGGGCCAAAGACCTACTTCGCAAAAGTAGGTTTTTCAAAAAATCCAAAATACCAGAAAATTTCAAAGCGAAAGGAGTTATGAGCGATTTCGTACTTTTGACCGCTGTAGCGCCCCCGTCAGGTCGATCGGGCCGAGACTTGGTGACGTTGTAGACGGTGTGAGTACTACCATCCCTCAAAGTTTCAAGTCTCTACGACTTATGGCTTGGTCTGTCTGATCACTTTTATAAGGAGAATGCTGATCCTTTTAACAACTACAGCTACACGCTTGAATTCCTAAATACATGCCATCAATACAAATGACATTTTATTTTTCAGAATTCTTTGATGAACAGAAAGTTCAGCATTTATTTGAAACAGAATCTTTTCTAACATTATAAATGTCTTTACTGTCACTTTTGATCAGTTTAATGCGTCCTTGATGAATAAATGAATTAATTTCTGAACGGTAGTCTATCACCTGATCATTCTGCAATTAAAAAGACATTGCAACCTTTTCATAATAACTACTGTTTTAAAAGGGCACCTTGAGTAAAGTTTAACTACTTTACATGCGGAGTAACTACAGTTTCATGGTGGTTTCCTCCTCGCTGATTCTCCTCCAGCCTTCAGTAAGTTAAAGCTCAACAAAACGAGACGAGGCGGCAATTTCTCCCTCGCAGCAGCGGTGCAAAGAAAGGGTAAAATAGTAATCTGGCACACCTGTTAAACAAACGCACTTAAGGCAGAACAGTAATGCAGCAGGCAAATTCAGATTGGCTGTAAAATCTTCATTTAGACAACAGCTCCGGGCAGATGCTTATTACTGCAGTTTATATAGCATTAGTTCTGCTCTGCAAATGCACAACATGCTCCCACATCCCTCAAATATGAAGTGCTGAGATAAAGAGCTACAACTGATTTTTTTTTCTTCATTTAAAAAGTTTTATGAATTCATTAATTGAGCTTGTGGAGTGTGGAGCTGACTGCTGAACTGATGCTGAATGTTACAGGGCTTTATCTGCAGGTGAAGCTCAAATGTGCCATTATATGATGACATTCACACTACAGATACATATGAAGTCACTCCACATTTATTTTCCCGAACCATTTCAGCACAAACCCCGCCCACAGTCGATTCTAAAGATTTCATTGGTCGTCAATCACATCGCAGGGTTATTATTCATAGTTTTCACGTGACGTCACACTCTTATGGAACGCAAAACATTGAAGGAATATAAAATTAAGGTTTTGAGGAAAACATTCCAGGATGTTTCTCCATATAGTGGACTTCACTGGGGTTCAGCGGGTCCAAATGTCAGTTTCAGTGCAGCTTCACGATCCCAGACGAGGAATAAGAGTCTTATCTAGAGAAACCATCGGACATTTTCTAAACAAAAAAAACAAAAAACATTTATATACTTTTTAAGCACAAATGCTCGTCTTGATGCTCCACGCATGACGTAATCATGTTGGAAAGGTCACGCATGACGTCAAACGACCTTTACAACAAAAGGTAAAACAACGATGTCGGACGATTTTAAAGTTGGAGGAGAAAATGAGATGCAAAGTGCAAATTGTGATTATATTGTATCTGCACACTGACCATTATTAGGTCAGCTTAAATTTTTGGATTCTTTTCACTTGTTCATGTATTCCAGACTTGTGTTTTCCTCAAATGCCCCTGAATCCCATTTTTAAATGAGGGTTGGTGAGCACGAAGGGCCATTTAGGATGAATATGAAATGCCATTGTAAAAATACACCTTAATGTATGAAAACATCGAGGGTCCCAACAGTAGCGGTCCATTGAGGACTACTGAAAGAAATCCTTCCCTCTGGCGACCGTTTTCAAGTAGATAAAGAATGCAGAGCCACAAAAACTGCATTAAACTGTAATGTTTGTCAAGAAGTCTGATAAAAACTTCACAGTGGCCATTCTTTCAGAGCGGTCAGCGAGCTGATTGGTGCTGGGAGGATCTTACACGTTTAGCAGGCCTCATTTCCCATCTCTGACAGCAACGCATGTTCAACACAAACCTGCTCACTCTATATATGGAAATCACTGTCTTCAGGGCAAGAAAAAATGTAAAAAGGTAAGATTGGCACTTTAACCTCGCTGGCCCCCGGAAAATATGTTTTAGTCTGATACATTATACTGCAAGGAATTATTTATCAAGATGATACAAGCCTGATATTTCCAAAAATAATGAGATGTTGGGGTGGCAGCTGGAAGGTTCTGGTCCGGTGAGCAGCGTCTATGAATCGAGGAAAATAGAGTAAATACGGGAGGGCAGGAATGGGATAGACCATGCAGAGAATGTAAAGAGTCGAGAGGAGTGTCGCTTACACCCAAAAACATTCAGATGTGGCCCTCGGAAAACTCTTCAAACACTACAGAGACAACGAAGGGGACGCTCTTCACTGGTGCTTGTAGAAGGTTGAGCTTGCAACCACTACACTGTAAAAGAGAATTGTTGGTTCAACTTAAAAGAGTAAGTTAGCTGGCTGCCTTAAAATTTTGAGTTCATTGAAATTGTTAATACAATGAAGGCAATTGGTTGAATCGACAGAAGCTCAAAATATTTTTATCTGAACCACATTAATTGTCTAAGTTGATAAACATCTAAACTGTTGAATTTTCTGCTAAAGTCACGAATACCTCTTAAACTAAAATTAGTTCTTGTTGAATATCCTTTTATATATCCAGAAATACGTTGGATTTTGGATGCACAATATTTGAACACTTTAAACACATAATGGTATATAAATAGATTAACTGAATGCAATTTAGTTTAAACTTATACTACTCTTCAAAAGTTTTTAATGTTTTTGAAAGAAGTCTCACCAAAACTGCATTTATTTGATCAAACATACAGCAAAAACATTGACTATAATTTTCTATGTAAGTGGAAGAACTCAATGTGTACAGGCTGAAGGTAAACGATCTGGACTACTGGAGACTGTTAAGGTGTTCCCCAAGGTTCTGTGTTGGGACCGCTTTTATTTACTATCTATCTACATCTTGATTGTGATATTCAGGATGCAAATTTTCACTTGTATGCAGATGACACAGTCATGTATTGCCCTCTAAACAAGCCCTTCATAAGCTTTATTTGGCTTTTGATGTCATTCAGTCAAGGCTTCATACACTAAAACTTGTTTTAAACGCTCTCTTTAAAAGATTTGACCATGTTTAAATCCATTCTGCAGGATTTCCCCCCAAAATCAGTTCTGAAAATGCCAAATGGTTCCACCTGGGCTTGGATACGGTCAATACTTAAGCCAGACGGTGTCTAGAATCATTAGTGGAGTTTAGGGTTATGGAGAAAGATGCACAAACTTGGACGGCGAACCTGCAGCCTCGACTCTCAAGCATGCGTCTCATTGTGAAGCTCTGTAAACTTCAGCCCTCATTGGGATTTATTTCAGCATCTCCTCGAGTCCTGTCACATCCGCAGGCCTGCCATTGTTGTCTGAAAGGGCCTTTTATTTTGCCTGAGAAATCTGCCGTCCCAGCGCTGGTTGATTCTGGAGATCGTCATTAATCTCCGCGACCAGCCTAAAAACCCTACTCTCTCTTTATGGGGGGGGTGGTTCATTTCTTTCTTTTTGATGGGAATTGAATTTGATACTGCATTGTTAGCTATATGGGTTTCTGACAAAGGCCCGCGATCCTTTCTGTGTGAGCACACAATCAGAGAGACCCAATTAAATAATTTGGTACAATACAGCAGAACAAAAGCCTACGAGAGTCTAAAGTGAGGGAGGCCTCTCTCTGCCATTTGCATTCTTACCTTTTTTTCCTTCTCTTGTTAATTAATTTGCTTGGAAACCATCGGGGGGGCGACGGGAGGTTGGGATACAATAGACCGCGAGTCGCTCATTTCAAGTGTTGCTGGAGTCGCTTTATATTCCGACGATGTGCTAAATCAACATTTTACAATAGGAATATTCTTTGTAATATCTCTGGAGTCCTGATAATGATTCGAGGGGCAGGTTATGAGGGAATTTAAATGACGCCGCTGTTTATTTCGTGTCGGAAACCGTCGCTGACTTAGACCTTCGAGGCTGTGAGTTCCTCACAGTGTGTGTTGTGCATTAAAAGCCACGGCGGGTTTTCATTACACATGACAACTGAGCTTCTTTTGCTCATATAATGCACGATTCTTCTTTGATCTCAAAGAAACACTGTGGGAAGTCAGATTTTTGATGTGAAAAGAACATTCTTCAGGAAACACCTTGATTAAATTCTTTTCTCACTCAAATAATGCATGATTCTTCTTGATAATCCACTCGTTTTGATTTCAAACAAAAGACTTTTGACGTGAAAAGAACGTTCTTGAGGAAACGCTCTGAATTAATGCGATGACCTGTGCAAATTCTACAAAACATGCTGGGGTTTGATTAAACAGCGTTCAGGACAGGTGTAACGTACGGAGGCGGAGCTTCCTGACACACACGGTCCTGTTTAACACTGCTGGGCTTTTCCACACTCAACCGCGGTAATTGAAAGAAATGAGCCATGGAGCCACACAGCTTTAGAGCGACCCCGGAGACTGAAGAGAGGGAACAGATGACACACACACACACACACTTTTATTTTTAATCTGGATACATCTGAACATTGCTGTGTTCGTTTCAAAACATGCTCCACCACACTAGCATTTTTCCAAAAGTTTATCATCCACACTGAAACATCAGAAAACACATCAATAAATCATAATCAATGTGTATGTGAAAAGTGTAATAACAGCTCAATGAGACCGTACCAAGACACCAGACATCATAAAGTTCTCACACTATTCTTCTTGCACAATCATTTTATTAGCTAAATATCCTGCCACCTACTGGTGTGTTCAGGTCATGCCAAGTTTGATTTAATATTCTGTAAATTTTGCAGTAATGAAATACGTATATCTTTTCAATAATCTGTTTTGATTTTAAACAAACATGTTGGAAAGTCAGATTTAATGATTTCCCATGTGAATAAACAAGCTTTAACACGAAAACAGCGCTTTCAAATTGATCCACTTTAGAGAGCGTCTCAAAAAGCTCAGTTTTCACAGGACAAAAACGTGTCTCAGTTTGAACGGAAGGCCAAAATGTAGAGAAATAGATTCATTTTCAAAGTGTAGACTGTAAAAAAAAAAAAAAAAAAAAAAATTCCTTCTTTTTTTACAGGGATTTTAAAAGGAAAATGAATTTAAAACAATAATGATGTGCACCGATAAATCATTTATAATAAACACTGCAATATTCCATAAAGAAACAAACAAACACGAACAGTCAGATTTGGTTTATGGTGACGGTAAGTTAACAGGGATGTACGATATATCGGCCACCATATCGGTATCACAAAATATGTGATAATTTTTAATGTTATCGTAAAATGTGTCCGATATATAAAAGCTGATAATGGATTATTTCCTTGAGCTGAGACACTTCAGATTCTCACTGTTCATCATGATGGTTTTGAATTGCTTGAAATATGATTGAAATCACACAAAAAGGCAAATACAGTTAAGTACAGCACAAGTTTGTCATATAGACTTCATAATATTATAATGAGAAAATTATAATTGTGTGTTTGGGACATGGATTTTAATGGTGAGACTTTTGTTTTTGTAATCAGGCTTTCAAAAATTGTATAAAAATTTTGATTTAGATTTATCGGCCAATATATCGGTTATCAGTTTTCAAATATAAAGAATTATCGTTTATCAACCAAAACTTTCACATCGGCGCATCTCTATTAACAGGTCCCCTGAATGTCTTCTGAGAGTGTGGGCTGTAAGTGAGCAGAACTGTTCTCAAACACACAGAGTTACATTAGAAAAGAGGCATGAATAAAGGAAGTGAAAGCACAGCATGTGTTTGGTGTCAGTATGATGCAGGTATAATGTGATGAGGGCTTGTGCCCTACAGCCAGTCAATCAGTTAATTCCACACGCTGGTTTATTTCTCTCTCTGTGGCCCCGAGGGGCCCCGTCTGTCAGGCTGAATCCCCGCGGGCCTCCGCTAAACACGGCTTCAGCGCTCGATTAAACTGGACACTGATCAAACCTTATTTGCACTCCAATTACACAAACGCTCTGCACTGACCAGACGGAGTCCGTGCGTCTGAACACAGCGTAACCCCACCTGAAAAATGATTAACTTCCTGCAGCACAAGGTCAGATTCACAATCCTCAGCCGCCTTCATGGGAGCAGCCGAGACATTTGGTGTCTTTGATGACAGCCAGTGCTTCCTCAAGGCTGAACTCTGCCATTGATGGGAAATACGTAAAAAAAAAAAAAAAGTGGGTGAAACGGACGCTAATGCTTCCAGGTGAGTCTATGGGTGTATGGCAGCAGCAGATGTGCTCGAATGATTAGCTGTTATAGAGATGAATATAGGGTTGACTGTACATACAGACTCATTTCATTCGGTTATTATGATTGTATGCTTGCTTATCCTCGTTATACTCAATGTAATCCGAGCGTTTTACTTTTGGACAGATAAACATCTAGTGGTAGGGCCGCACGTCTTAATTTCTTCATTTTCAAACATTAAAGTCACCATGAAATTAAACTAACCATTCTTGTTTTTTTTGTTTGTTTTTTATGGAATATTGCAGTGTTTATTATAAATGATTTATGATTAATAATTATTTCTCTTCTCTGATGACGAGGGCGGGGCAACCTGTCACTCACATGAGATCCACCAATAGCAAACCACAACCATCCAATCAATTCCCCACAGACAAAATCAAGCCCCGCCCTACATTTGTTCTTAACATACAAATAACATGTTTGTAGTTCTTTTTGTTTGTAGTTCTGAACTGAATCCTCCAATAAAGCGCAGTGGGTCGTGGGCAATATTAGTCGAGTGTACACATACACACTTCTAATACTAACAGAATCAGTGACCATCCGGGACTTCTGGCATACTCTTCTCAACATACTCTGCTTTGGGAAACACTTATTCTAATGCCACATACTATTTAAATTGGATAATACACACACTGGGATGCAGGATATGAACCAACTCACTGATTGACCAATTCAAACTGATTTACTATTAACTGATCTGATTCACTGCAAACTAATTCACTATGAATGATTCATTATGAACTGATTTACTGTGAACCAATCCAGTTCAATATGAACGATTCACTATCAACCAATCCGATTCACTATGACTGATCTACTATGAACCGATTTACTGTGAACTAATCAGATTCACTATGAACCGATTTACTGTGAACCAATCTGATTCACTATGACCAATCTACTATGAACTGATTTACTGTGAACCAATTCAATTCACTATCAACCAATTTACTGTGAACAAATCTGATTCACTACGAACGACTCACTATGAACCGATTTACAGTGGATTAGATTCACCATGAAATGATTTACTGTGAACCAATCTGATTCACTATGAACGTTTCACTATGAACCAATCTGATTCACTATGAACAATTCACTATAAACCAATCCGATTCACTATGAACTGATTCACTGTAAACCAGTCAAATTCACTATGAATGATTCACTATGAACTGATTTACTGTAAACAAATCCAATTCACTATGAACCGATTCACTATGAACTCATTTACTAACATGAATCAGGCACATTACATGCACATTACTCGCTCATCTGTACAGCTGAGTGTGAAAACAGTTTCTAGCATCTGTAAAACCGCATTCTTCCATCTTAAAAATATATCTAAATTACGACATATACTCTCGATGACAAATGCGGAACAGTTAGTTCATGCGTTCATGACCTCAAGGCTAGATTACTGTAACGCTCTACTAGGTGGTTGTTCTGCTCGCCTGATAAATAAACTACAGCTCGTACAAAATGCAGCAGCTAGAGTTCTTACTAGAACTAGGAAGTATGACCATATTAGCCCAGTTCTGTCAACACTGCATTGGCTTCCTGTTAAACATCGTATAGATTTTAAAATCTTGCTAATTACAAAGCACTAAATGGTTTAGCTCCCCAGTACCTGAGCGAGCTCTTAATGCATTATAGTCCTTCGCGTCTATCGCGATCTCAGAATTCAGGCCAGTTGATAATACCTAGAATATCAAAATCAACTGCAGGTGGTAGATCCTTCTCCTATTTGGCACCTAAACTCTGGAACAATCTTCCTAGCATTGTTCGGGAAGCAGACACACTCTGTCAGTTTAAATCTAAACTAAAAACACATCTCTTTAACCTGGCATACACATAACACATTATCAATTTATGTTTTCAAATCCATTAAAGGATTATTAGGCTGCATAAATTAGGTCAGCCGGAACCGGGAACACTTCCAATAACACCAGATGTACTCGTTACATCAGAAGAAGAATGGCATCTACGCTAATATTAGTCTTTCTGTTTATCCCGAGGTTTACCGTAGTCAACCGTATCCGGGCCGTATCCAGGTGAGATCGAGGACCTGCGCCTTGACACGACCACAACACAGCCCTGAAGTGTCAGCAGAGATTGAGTCAACTAGATCATCCACTGTGAAGGCCTCATCAACATGACAGCCAGTGGCACATCTCCTCAACAACCGTCCATACCGGTGTGATGAATACGATCCTCAGCTGGATGGAACTGAATTAAATACTTTGAATGTTGCGATCCTATCTGACTTATGATAGCAACCTGAGTCGTAACAAAGCACTGTTTGCCAGAGGAGAACTGGCCCCCCGACTTGGGTTTCTCCCAAGGTTTTTTTGTTCTCCATTTTAACACCTGTTTGCCACCTGATGTCACCTGTTGGAGTTTGGGTTCCTTGCCGCTGTCGCCTTTGGCTTGCTTAGTTGGGGACACTTGACAATTGACATTTGATATTCAACAGTGCTTTGCATCTGCCTGCACTGACACCATTTTCTTTAAGAGCTGCTGTGCAGCCAAAATTATATACCAGTTATCACTGCTTTGACACAATCTGCATTGTAAAAAGCGCTATATAAATAAAGGTGACTTGACTTGACTTGACTTGACATGACATATAAGGCTTTCCCCCCATGCACAAGCACTGAGAGCCCTCCTAACCCCCAGAAACCTTCATGTACACTGGGCTTCAGCACTGAGGTCAGCCAAAGAGACGTGAACAGAAAGCTCTTCAGCGTTCACATTGTAAAAATGCCCGGCTCTACTCTCGGCCCAAGCATCAGGGCACCTTAAATATTGACACAATGGACCGCGGTCTGAATGGCTCTTTACTACATGGGCAAGGTCTCTTTTCTTTCACCTGGCTTTCTCTGTGAGCGCATTTCTCCTGCGCCCAATCTGTGCGCTTTACCTTGATCCTCCAGTGAATGCTGGAGCGACGCTCCCGCGATCCGAACCCCCCCGTTAGCGCTGATACAAGGCCCATTTCACATAAGAGGACAAGGAACATATTACTGCAGAGCTGCATTATTCCGCAGAACATGTATAAACAGTCGGAAAGAATGGGAGTGCTATGTTCATAATGGAATCTGAAAAGCTTTTCGCTTTTTTTGTTCTCATTGTCTCTCCATCCTTTTCTAAACAACCTTCCCTTTTTGCCGGCTATCAATGCAAAGTTCTTTGAGAGAAAATGAAGGGCATTCATGTGGACTGAAAGGGGCTTTTAAAGTTGAGTACAGGCCTGACAAAAGGGAAGGTACAGCTTGCAGAGGCCCTGAGAATGACTCAATGTTTATAACCTTGCCATGCACACCCCCAAGGAGCTTTGGGAACCGCAGAAAAGAGCCTAATGAAAAGGATCGTTCTCTCGCCACAAATAACACCGTCATCTCTGTGCTTCTTCATTATTGAAAAACATCTAGTGGTGTTTATATCTGCTGTTTTATCATTTGTTGTCGGCTAGGCTGAGATTCATCACAGAGAAATTGCATTTTCGAGCAGACCTAGATTGTTGTTATTGTATTTCATGATTCCTATGAGCACATCTGAGTGAAACATGGTGAAGTGTGTTAATGGTGTTGGAGAAACTACTTTTTAGTGTTTTAGTTCATTTCAGGGGTCTGAAGAGTTTCGGCTTGAAAGCTCCAAAAGGTGTGAGAATAGTTTATAAAACGATTTAACTACTGTCAAATACACAAAAATCTGTATGTGCAAATGCTTGAAAGCCAGATTGGATCTTTCAAAATTACATTCTATTGGGGGAAAAAACTACAGAATATTATTTGACTAACTAATATTGGAAAATAATATTCTAATATTTTATTTATTTTTAAAGTAACAATTAATAATAATAATAAATACATATGATAAACATTATATTCAATTAATAATAATAATGAATACATGTTTATAGATATTATAATTAAAAGAATTACTGTTTTAAAGTAGGCCGAGACCTGAAAGAACTTATAAGACCCAAATAAGGCCTAAATAAGACCAAAATCTGCTTTAAATTCCAAGGGACAGTGTAAATGCAAAGAAAAGTGGGTTGCAAAGTGAGTGCAAACCAATTCACTACGAACCGAATTACTGTGAACCAATCTGATTCACTACGAATGATTTACTATGAACCAATTCACCAACAAACAACTGTGGAAACCGTCATGCATTTATTTTTCAGGATTCTTTGATGAATAGAAAGTTCAGCATTTATTTGAAATAGAATCTTTTGAAACATTATAAATGTCTTTACTGTCACTTTTGATTAATTTAATGCATCTTTGAGGAATAAAAGTATTATTTCATTCAAAAAAAAAAAAAAATCTTACTGACCCCAAACAGATTGATCAGTAGTGTATGCCTTGTGTTTAGAGAAAAAGCTCTTGAAAGCATATTAAATATATATTTATTAAACATCTACACCCAAAGGTGATGTCTGATCTCCTCTCAAACTCTTCTCAGTCTGCTGATATATACAGGCCTCTCTGAATGGCAGGCTCAAGCAGAAAGGAGATAATCCCACATAATGTGGACACAGTTTTCATTTCTTGTCACCCAATTAAACTGCAATTATCCCAAGTGGAAGAGCAGAGAATGGTGGAGAACACAGGAGAAGAATGAGAGAGCGCAGCACTGCGGGACTCTTTCACCGAGACACATTAGCCCAGATTTTGTCGGAGCCAGATGAAAGCGCAGCGCTCCTCGCACTTGGCAGCGCACAGCGAGATGTGGACCAGCTGCGACAGGGGGTTTGCCGCTGAATGCCCGCTCAACTTTTCTCCACTCTTTTTGTCCGTGCCATAGAGCGGAGCACAGAGAGAGTGGGGAAAAGACACACAAGTGTATACAGGTTGATTCAAAGCATTGTGGCGTTTGCATGGGAGGCCTATTGTGTTTTCCGTTTGGAAGAGGACGTGGAGTTTTAAAACCCTAATAGTCCCTGTGGATTTGTAGTTTTCTCATGCAAATGTTCAGGGCACAATGCTTGAGCGGTGGCAAAAGTGTTTGAAATCACTGTCCTTCCCACATCACAAGGAAAACAGGCCTGGACAATACTGCTTCCCGATGACATGTCACACAGCTAGTGGCCTAAAGTCTGGTTCACACTGAAGATTACTCTTATTCAAAAGATTCGATGCCACTAACCTGTTCAACCTTTGGTAGATCCAGTGATTTTCACACATGCTTTCCAGTTTTGCAAGCAATGAGCATCAGATGGTCAGCAAAATGGATGGTCCATCTGAGAAGAAAGTGATGCAAAACTGTGTTCATGCACAACATGCATGAACTTAAAGCAACAAAACTCTTCCCTTTAAACACGCTGCATTCAAACTGAGACCCGTGAGGATCTGTGAACAGCTTTACCTTCATCTATATGAACCCGAACACCATCATAGTGACTGAAGAGAGCGAGAGCCGTTTCTGTCCTCTCAATGTCTCGATCGTTATGCTGCTCACTTAATCTCTTCAGATAAGATTGATAGAGTCGTTTCTCTGTGAGCATCAGTGCCATGGGAACCAAAGTCTGGAATTCTCATGGATTCTACAGTTCCTGAATCAGACTTAGTCTGGATTAAACTGCTTTAGCTGTTCTAAAAAAAATATGGCTATTCCGATTACTTTTTACTCCAGTGAATATTTATTAGGGTGTGTTTACTTTTGCAAGTCAGTTTGTATAGAGAAACAGAACTTCTGGATAAATTGAGAATCATGATTTTTCCACGATTCTGAAAACAAAACAAAACAAAAAATTAAGGAATAAGATCACGTGGGTGTTTGAATCGAGACCATCTTTTAAAGGGGTGGTTGATTATGATTTGACTTTTTTAACTTTAGTTAGTGTGTAATGTTGCTGTTTGATCATAAACAACATCTGCAAAGTTACGACACGAAATCACTTTTTAAACGGCTGGTAGGCACTACAACGAGCTTCTTCCCGGGTTAGTGACATCACTAACCCTAAAAGCACACTCTTAACAGGAGCGACGCCGTTGCATACAATGACAGACGTCCAGTTTCATTCTAAAAGTTGTAACTTCTTCCTGAGTCTCTCCATCAGTGTCGACTCCGGTTTGAACAATGTAAGGCTGAACACCGTTACTGACAATCCTCATTTTGGCTGCGTGAGATTCTCCAGCTTTGTTGTTGTTGAGCGATCGAAGCACGAGCTGTTAAAGCTCCGCCCTCTTCTGGAAAGGGGGTGGGAGCAGCAGCTCATTTGCATTTAAAGGGACACACACAAAAACTGTGTGTTTTTGCTTACACCAAATAGGGGCAAATTTGACAAGCTATAATAAATGATCTGTGGGGTATTTTGAGCTGAAACTTCACACACACATTCTGGAGACACCAGAGACTTATATTACATCTTGTGAAAGGGGCATTATAGGTCCGCTTTAATGATTAATATTCCAGCTCTAAGAGAAACTACTACATAAGTCAAAATGTGCAAAAATTGTCAACATTTTGACTTAATGTGAATTTGAATTGAATTGGCCACACCCCACAGGAAATTGAATTGAAATATGGAGGAGAAGAATTTACGGAATTGAAATTCAAAGAAATTCAACATAGGTAAAGTATTCTGGGAAATTAAGTGTTCTAAATGAACTGTTTAAATATGAGGAAATATATAAAAGAAATACAGATTTAAGCATATCTACCCATCTCTGTCAGGCCTACGCACATTCAAATAATGGTGACAGATCGCTGTGGCGCCTCAGTCTCTTCCTCTTTACTACTAGTTACAGCACCAAATAAACATGAATGAACATCAGAAGGAATGGTTGAAAGATACAGAACTCATGTAATCAATCATTCAGTGTTTCAACAATGAAACAGTTTGAGAACAATATGATCTGGTAATGTCATATTTACCTCAGAAAAGCCATTCAGTGATTATAAACTCGATAGTCAGCTAAAAAAAAATAACTCTAGAGGAGTATTTTGATAAATATATGCACTATATTACATATTCATTAAAGATATTTTTTATTATTATAACATTATCATTATATAAAAAAATGACCTTATCTACAATTCTATACAAATCAGTTGTTAATTTGAACCTTTAATAATAATGTACCAGCTGACAGCTGAATTATTGCCTCCAGAAATCACTCAATCAAAAATGTGCAGATCTGATGCATGAACAGTTCATATTTTGATGTCGATTACCTCAATCATTTAAAATAATTTCAACTTGAACAAATCAAAAAATCATGCTTGATGTCCGATGTTAAAACCAGGTCCTCAAGCAAAGCCATTTGAGAACCATTTATTGGAGGACATGATGATAATATTAATAGATTTTTAAATTTAAGGACGGTGCTGTTTACAGTGGACTATTCTATACAATATGCATGTGCCAATTCTCCATGCAGTGCACTAGATGAGTTGCTGCCTATATATACTCTTGAAAACAAAGGTTGCCATAAATGAACCATTTTTGTTTCCCCCAAAGATTAGATAATCCGAAGAAGCTTTTTCCACTATAAAGAAGCTTTAGCGCAATGGAAAGTTTCCATGGATGTTAAAGGCTCTTCATGGAAACATCAAAAGAACCTTTATTTCTAAGAGCGTAGAGCGAACACTGTGAGCCGAATCACGGAGAACATCAGCAAAGAACTCTCCACTTTCTGCAGTCAGAAGAGCGACACCATACGAAACACGCTGAATGCAAAGACTGGTCGAAGGAGACCAAATCGCTTTCTGTTTTGTGTCAGACATCACATCTGCTTGTGCAGAAAAATGAGAAGTGTGTGGAGAAAGCCAGGCATTGTGAAGAGATAATAGGATGGATGAGAAACATTGTGAAGTTTAAGCTGATTCCAGCTCAAAATGCTATCATTACGTCCTCTCTCTCTCTCTCTCGGCACACGGTGATGCTGCTGATAGAGCGGGCAGCTATCAGGTGGCAGTCTGGGTAATTACAACTCTCTGTTTGGACCGGCTGTGATGCAGCGACGATAAGCTGGAAGAATGGAGAAAAAGGAAGCAGGCGATAATGCACCAGCTAAATGCTTCAAAATAGTGTATCATCACAAAGTCATCACAATGCCTGTGGGGGGACAAGACTCGGATTTCTAAACCACAGGGGTACAAAAGTGGAAAGGATGAATACTTCTCCCTGCCCCCTCCAGTTTATCCTTCGCTTAAACATGTAGCTCTTGGGAAATTTGATTTGTCAAACGGCTCAGAAGGTCGCATGGTAAACGCGAGCCTCGAGGAACACAGATACTGTCAGATGGACGGCATAACTCTGTGACCGAGACATACCTTATCGCTCCTTCCGTTCTCTCACTCCACATCACTCCTTTCTCTGAAAAACCTCCATCCGTCTGAGAGGACGAGACTAGGAGTGACCCAGAAATTTTCATCAGGACACCTAGTGATGATCATGTCATGTTTCCCCAGATTAATGACATTTTGGATATGAACATATTTTATAAATACATTATTTATTCTGTGCTGGATATTTGGATCCAAACGTAATGAAAGACTACAACACAAACACTAGGTTATCAAAAGCAGCAGTGACAGAAACTGACAGATCTCGCGGTCCAAATGCCCGTGAGCTGTTTGTAGTTCCCGTTTAATACGCATGTGATTATTTCTATAAACGTGTGGGCTGGAAATAGTGCCAACTTCTGCATAATTTTATTTAAAACCCGTGACTATAATTATTCAGCCGAATTACATTCTGTATTTACAGAGAAATAGTCACTTATTAACTTTCTCTCACTATTGTTCTTTAGTTCATAATTCAGCATATCATTCATTTTCATGCATTTGCAAAAATTAACTTTCATGTAAAAAATTTAGTATACTTTAAAGTTGTTGCTATTTTATGCCTCAAGTTGACTTTCTGCCAAATATTCTCTTTAAACCTCACATTGCAGTGACAAAATCTCTAGAAAAAAGGAAAAGATACTGGGAATTTTCAATATCCAGACATTTCCTTTAGACCGAAAACACAATGCATTATTCAAAATACAGGTTAAACACATCATTAGAGGAAACTCCTTCATTTTAACACTGTACACTCTAAAAAATGCTGGGTTTAAGTTGGGTTGAAAATGGACAAACCCAGCGGTTGGGTAGTTTTATTTAACTCAACTAATGTTTAAAAATGACTGTATGTCTGGCTTAAAATGAACCCAAAATATGTTGGAAATTAAAAATCAGACACATAATTACTAGAGGAAACAATAATAAACAAAAGGTGAACATTTATCAATAAGCGATTTAATACATGTTTATTGTTTAATTTTTATTCATTAAACTTATTAATAAAGGTTCATTTCCAACCTATTTTGGGTTCATTTTAAGCAAGAAATACAGTCATTTTTAAACAATAATTGAGTTAAATAAAACTACCCAGCAGGTTGGGCGAACATTTAACCCATCTGCTGGGTTAAAACAACCCAATTACTGGGTTTGTCCATTTTCAACCCAACTTGGGTTGCATACGTGTATATTTGGCCTTTTTTACTAACTTTTACTGACCCGTTTAACTAAAAAAAGGCAAGAAGCCACAAAAATACAGTAGTAATAACTGATTCGATCATGTTGTTTTTAGCATGAAGTAAATCTGTTGGCTCATTACAGCCATGCAGTTAAAAATCTCAAACTTTGTCTAGAGGAAGGAAGGGCAGCAGGAGCAAATGATGGAACATCTGATAAGAGTCACTTACATTCTCCGACCTCCTGTTTCATCAGCGAGAGAGCGTCTACACACCCCAGTTTGAGTTCGAGGAGGTCTATATCAATGCTGTGGAGATAACATGAACTTCTACAGAGAAATACACATCTCCTCATGAGGCCGGCTTCCTTCCCATGAATCTCTTCCTCTGCTGCTGAAGAGCCATGATGTTTGATTCAAGTTCACATGGAGTTCATGCAAAACTTAAAAACTCATAAAAAGGTCCGGCTGCTCCTCAGGTTTATATATATATATATATGACAGATAATACAATAAACATTAATACAAATAAGAATTTATAGCATTTAGAATGTGTACTTTGTTAAATTAATTAATATATTAGTCAACAGATCATCACAGCACCTTTGAAAATAATACTCTAAAAATGCTGGGTTAAAAACAACCCAAGTTGGGTTAAATATAGACAAACCCAGCGACTGGGTTAAATGTTTGCCCAACCTGCTGGGTAGTTTTATTAAACTCAATTATTGTTTAAAAATTACTGTATTTCTTGCTTAAAATGAACCCAAAATATGGTGGAAATGAACATTTATTAATAGGTTTAATGAATAATAATTTTTAAATTGCTTATAAATAAATGTTCACCTTTTGATTATTATTGTTGCCTCTAGTAATTATGTGTCTGATTTTTATTTTTCAACATATTTTAGGTTCATTTTAATCCAGACATATAGTGATTTTTAAACATTAGTTGAGTTAAATAAAACTACCCACGAACATTTAACCCAACTTGGGTTGTTTTTAACCCAGCATTTTTTTTTTTTAGAATGTATGATTCAATAATTATAATGTTTTTTTGTACACCATTTAATTTTTTTGCATGTTTTTTTTCCCCTAACGAACTGTTTCTTTTTATTTGATTAAAATATGCATTGCAAGATGTTGCATCAAAATCAGACGCTGTCATGTTTATCATGAAATGTTATACGTTGATTATGTTTTTTATCATCGTCTTATTTCTGATGTCGCCTGAAGCACCTGAAACACGAACTGCCCAGAGAAACGAGCGGGAAACACATCGACACGTGAGAGTCGAGCTGCCAATCATCTGCGCTGACACTCGTCATCACCTTCACCTCATCTGGACTCCAGGCTGAACAAAAGACATGCATATTAAGGCCGAGGGCAGAACGCCATAATAGTACAACATTAATCTCATTCGATAGGCGTAATTAAATTTCAGAAGCCACGTTTGGCCGAATAATGGAGAGGAAACCAGGCTTATGGCAAACAATAGACTTCAAGCACTCATGAAGCGGATCACCGTTTAGCGCTGCTTGTCTTTCATGACTTTCTTCACGATAAATCTTCATGAATATTTTTCTTATCTGTTACAAGGTTCTGCCTCTTTTAAACGTGTGGTTATTAATCATGTTGGCATCATCATCTCTGATAAGTCTGGATCTGTAAATTAATTAGATGCTTTGACTTTCGATTTGGCTAATAATAATAATATTAATAATAATAAAGGATCAATTTCTGTTTAAAAAATATGCCCCGTATTTCTGCAATAATATTAAGAGGAAAAGGGTCTGTCAACAGGTTCCTATGAGACCCTTTGCAATTAAATGATTTTTCCCACTCGTTAAAAGCCGTCATTTTAACTATCATTTTAATAATAGGGAACAACAGTGAAGGTGCGGGCAGAATCCACTTAAACATACCATTTACACAAGGACTCTCTCAGATATCTGTAATTGCACAGTCAAATATTCCTCAAGCTAATTTTCGGGTGCCTGGAAAATCCTTTGAAGTCGGAGAAGAAGAAGCGAAGAAGAAGAAGTTTTAGTGCGATAAACACCTCGCGCTTTATCTAGCTTATTAATGTTTTACTGAAAATATTCAGATCAATTAAAGAAGACTTCCTTTCATTTGGTCAAGACAGAACGGACACACTTTGGCAGATGATATTTTTGTGATGTATTGCACTAAAATTTAACGTTTAACTTTTTCATTATCATTAATTATATAAAAAAAATAAAAAATAAAAAAAACAGCAGAGTAGGCGATATATTACACATCAGTAGAAATGTAATTCTGTGCAAATTCCTTGATCAGGTCTACCCAATGTAGGATACATAAATAGAAAACGCGTTTTATTATGGTAATTCAATGTGATATTGAACCAAAGCCGAGCGTTAAAATGCAAATTAGTCAAAAAGCGTTAAATAAATCCCGAAATCGCGGTCACCTGAGAAGGTAACCATAGCAACAGTCCAGCGATTTTTGTTAGGATCATCACTGAACGGGACACTGACTAAATATACTAAAAACACTAATATTATTTATAAACGATAAAGATTTTCATGCCACAAAAAAAGTTTCATTAAAAACAAAAACAAAAAAACACGTGTGAAAGAAACCTTAATTTTTTTTTTACTGGCGAAATTTCCTATTTTAAAAGCGATTGTAAAATTGGCGCGCGCTGACGTTGAGTACGCTATTATTAAAGAGCATTCTTCTGCTGTGTCCTGGACACACACACACACACACACACACACACACACACGATGTAGGTTTGCTTTTCTCTCTGAGCAAAGTGAGTTTATCATTTCACTCTCGTTCTCGCGCTGGGTGGGATTTTGGAGCGCCTGAGGTCTGACAGATGTAGTGCGCATGCGCCGAAGGCCCTTTCAGTACCTGCCAGTGCGCTCATTATTTCACATGTTGCAACTCTCGGCTGACAATCACTCGATTTAAGTTATCAGCGGCGGTGGCTTCACCATGGTGAAGAGGAAAACAAAAAGCGAGCACAGCTGAGGAGGAAGACTTGTTTATCTCTTCGACTTCATCGAACACTTTTTTCAGGATATACCAACAACAATGCATCTGAGAACATTGCTTTCGTGAAAGTTAAAGCCGCTTTGGACTTGTTTTTCTGCAGAATGAAGCGCTGATCCTTGAAGTAAAACTCTTTGTTACATAGCGCGATTTTAGATAAAGTAATTACCCCTGCCAGTGGATTTTGTACCTGACCAGGTGCGATCATGTCCAAGCCCATGGATCACGTTAAGCGTCCCATGAACGCGTTCATGGTGTGGTCCCGAGCGCAGCGGCGGAAAATGGCCCAAGAGAACCCGAAAATGCACAATTCCGAGATCAGCAAGCGACTCGGAGCGGAGTGGAAACTTCTGACGGAGTCCGAGAAGAGGCCGTTCATTGACGAGGCGAAGCGACTGCGGGCGATGCACATGAAGGAACACCCTGACTACAAATACAGACCCAGGCGAAAGCCCAAGACTTTAATGAAGAAGGACAAATTCGCCTTCCCGATGGCGTATAATCTGGGAGAGCACGAGGCGCTGAAAGTGGGCGGCTTGCCGAGCGGAGCGCTCTCCGAGTCTCTGATGAGCAACCCGGACAAGGCAGCGGCGGCGGCGGCGGCAGCGGCGGCCCGGGTGTTCTTCAACCCGTCCATGTCCGCGAACCCCTATTCGTTTTTTGACCTTGGCTCAAAAATGACCGAACTTTCCCCACCATCGTTCCCCTACGCCTCACCGCTGGGTTACCCGACAGCGGCGACGGCTTTCTCCGGAGCGGGCTCTGTCGGAACCGGGGCACATGCCCACACGCACTCGCACCCATCGCCGGGTAACCCGGGCTACATGATCCCGTGTAACTGCGCGGCGTGGCCGTCTGCGGGGCTTCAGCCCCCTCTTGCCTACATTTTACTACCTGGAATGGGAAAACCACCACTTGAACCGTATCCCGCGTACGCAGCGGCGTTATGAGACTCTGGACTATAGTGAGGAAAAAGTTTTTAAATGTGAAACAAATGCAATGCACGAACCTGAACATGTGATCGTCATATCAGATATCACGTGTGTTTGTATCATGATTAACGCCTTGATGTAAGGTAACTCTCTGACATTCTGTTCGGCGTGGAAATGAATGATGGGTCGAGCGAGTCCGGTTTGCCTTTATCAATGTGAATAAATGTGCGAAAATAAGGACTAACCTGTTGACTCTGTAACTGAGAAGATCGCTCAATGCTGTTAACGTGGTTGCATAGCTATATTGGAGGAAAAAAAAGTACATTGTTTAATTCTGAAACTCAACCTCAATGAATCCCGTTTGTTGCTGTAAATGTGTACAGTTTTATTAAACCACATCTAGTTAGTGCTCTACATGCCGGAGCTCTTGGACTAGAAATCAGGTGTATATTTTGAGTTTCAAATCGATGTGTGTAATATTTATTGTTCAGTCAGTGAAAACCCTATTTGTTGGACACGCCGTGTTCCTTTGATATTTGCACAACGGGAGACCTTGAGCACTTATAAGTGTAATTTAATGAAAAGAAACACATTAAATAATAATAACATGCCCGAGTTTATGAGATTTCAAGGGTTCTGGTCCGACATATTCTACATCACAGATTGTCAGATGCGTTCACGTAAATAAGTCAGTTCGTTTTTTTACTAACTCGAAGTGAAATTGTATGTTATATATGTTTTGCATAATTATATGTACTTATCGTTCATTTATTGAACAAGGGGGATATAATAAAGCGTATGCGAAAAAAAAAAAAAGAAAAGGAAATTGCTCTGTAGTTCTTGAACAAGATTTGTATCTCGGATGCCTTTACTTGGTCGGAGCAGGTGAAGTGTAAAGTATCCTCTAAAGGACGCTTTTGTTCAGGCTTTGAATAGAATTACTCAGAATTCTAAAGCAAGTCTTTGTAATCAAGAGCCAAAATCCCGATTTATCACAACTCAAATCATGAATAGGAAGGAAGATAAAGCTGAGGAGTTTCGCTACTTTTTAAAGCCCCACAAGCAGAAAAACGAAACCGTTCAGGCCTCCAGTTCTTGGGATCTTTTAGTCAAGGCCCACATAGAGAAGAAATAAACATATTTTATATAGCCTACTTATATTTTTAATTAATTCTGACACGTAACGGATTAAAAAAAGAAGAAGACGTGCACAGGCTAATTCACAATATGCTCCGCGTCGGGTCGTTCTTAATGTAAACTGCCCTCTTAGATTACATTAAGAAGTTAATTCATACGGCTCAGACCAATTATGCAAAACTAATTTGGACTGTCCAGGGATAATTACCTCCGCCACGGTTAATTGAATCTTTTGACTGGCCTGTATTCTCTATTGTAAAGGAGCGATCGCTGCTCTCCACGGAACTTCCGGCTCCGCTTTGGACAAGTGACCTTGTTTCACTTGTTATGAACCAGACAAATCAACAAACCACGGACATATATATATATATATTCACACTGATGTGAGGGGCAACTTATCAAGAACGAGCGTTTATTAATTTCAGAGCTCCTTCTTGATTGATGCACGTTATATGTCATCGCTTGCAACAGCTATAGATTATTAATATTAGAGTACATGCTTTTACCAAACTACTGATTTGTCTGGAAGATTTGCATTTCTATGCAACTTTCAAAGTAGATATTTCAGAGCCCTCAACTTTCAAACACATCATTTATTCTACACTCTCAAAAATGCTGGGTTAAAAACAACCCAAGTTGGGTTGAAAATGGACAAGCCCAGCAATTAGGTTATTTTGACTCAGCGGTTGGGTTGAATGTTTGCCCAACCTGTTGGGTAGTTTTTATTTAATGCAACTATTTTTAAAAAAAAAAAAATGACTGTATTGTTTGCTTAAAATGAACCCAAAATATGTTGGAAATAAACATTTATTAATATGTTAAATGAACATTTAATGAATAATAATTAAACAATAAACATGTATTAAATTGCTTATAAATAAATGTTCACCTTTTGATTATTATTGTTGCCTCTAGTAATTATTTTTAGTTTGGGTTCATTTTAAGCAGTCATATAGTCATTTTTAAATAATAGTTGAGTTAAATAAAACTACCCCCAAACGTTTAACCCAACTGCTGGGTTTGTCCATTTTCAACCCAACTTGGGTTGTTTTTAACCCAGCATTTTTTAGGAAGTGTGTGTGTTTACCTTTACACTGTAAAAATGTGCTGTTGGTGTGGTAATGATTATTTCTACCTGCTCTGACCCTTAAAATGACTCGGTAATATGGAGTATTTTTATGATTAGGATGAAACTGAAATATATCTCGTTAAGTTACCTGACAAAAGCATTTTTTCGAGGTTTTCTCTATATTACGAAAGCCTGTGAAGCGCCTGAAAAGGTCACCAGCTCCTCAAAAGAGCGCACATTACCAGCCCAGTGACCATTTTCCCTTTTTTTCCCCTCTCTCTGCTCTCTTTTCTCCCTTCGCTTTACTCTGAGGAAAAAAGGGGGCACTAACTGAAAGAACTTTGTCTCCCTTCAGTAGGAGCATTTAGACAGTCGAGGAGGTTTTGTCTGGGAACAAAACCTGAGTTGGGAGGCCTTTGTGAGCCTGTTGTTTGTTGAAGTGGAGCTCAGCAAAAAGCGCCTGCTTTCCCTCATTGTGCTTAAAGCAATCAGTGGTATTTGGAAAACTGTTAGCATTGTGCACTTCTTCTGTGTTCATTGTTGAGGATTTCTTTTCACAAGGTTTTTTTTTTCTTCCCCCCTTTTTTTTCAGGCAATCCAGCTGGCCGGGGTGAATAGCACTGCAATGTGTACACGCTTTGTCCCTGCAAGTCCTTCAAGTAGCCCACACTGAATAGAGTGAGTTGACACTGGATGACAGTGAAACAACATAATAAAAAATACATGAGCGCATGAATGGAGCCAGGCGCATAAATAAATAAAATGGGTGACCAAAACTGGATAAACTGAATGACAAAACGGTGAAAGGGGAACAAAAAGATATTTAACACGGCAGATTAGCATTAGAAAGCCATCTACAAAGCAGAACAATTGATGAATGCGTTTACAGGCCAAGAAAGGAATGAACTAAATGGCTTTTGAATAGATATGCTTCTTTCAGATCCAATGGAAAAGGTAGAGATGCAACTATTCAAACAACCACATGAGAAAATCTTTTGACGAATGGAAGAATGTTTGCAGAAGCAAAACGTGCGAAAAGGTTACGACTGTAACCGAGGTAAGTGTAGATATGTCGAGGTTTCGTGCAAATATTCTCTCTCAACTATCATCATGAGGTGGCGTGTAATATGCAAAGTTGTGTTTTCCTGGTGTAACAGCACAAATCACACACCATAAATGAAGTTTCGTCAGAAACCAACACAGTATTAGCGATGGAAGTCAGACTGGGATTTTTCACCGTATTTCACAGTACATCGATAGTATCAGATGACAGACGAGGAAAAAAAGCCACATTTATCCAACCTAACAATCCTTGGAGGAACTGAACATGGACGATTGGTTTCAAAGCCGTCATTGATTTTTAGCGATTTGATCCTTTTCAGCCTCACTAAACACTCCAGCCATGATAATAGAAGTTTCCGCTCACGAATCCTCTGTGTTGCTTCAACACACAAAAGATTTTTTTCAAGTGTGTAAAGGTGCTTCCTCTGTGTTGGAAATATAGCAACACAACGACACTGAAAATAGACCTGCTGATACCTGAAAGGGAAAAAAGAGAAGAAATAATATTTGACATGAGATTTTCCAAAGGTGAATAACACGCATTTGCACTTTTAAAACATTTCCATCAGACTGATTTATAGCCCGATAAATCATGCAAATATTTTTACCAGCTATCTGACGATGATTTTTTCTTCTTCTTTTGGCCACTTGTTGCAAGTAATTAATCAATTTCTGCTGCCAAACACTGGCACAAGAACAACGGCATCCTTCCTTACCGTGATCTGAAAAAATATTACAGAAATACAAATATTAAGACGCCCCCATGTTCAAAAATAAAACTCGTCACCTTTATTTCTACAATACAGCTTCACAGTAATAAACAGAAAAAATAATGATTCAATGAAGTTCATTTCAGCTGTAAAAGGACAACAGTGTCATTCAATTCAGTGCTGAATTCAGTAAAACTCATAATATAAATGACATAAAACTTGAGATGAAATGAAAACAATGAAAGATGCTCCAAACCTGAACAAGTTGGCAAAAAAAAAAAAAAAAAAAAAAAGAGGAAATCAGTTTCCTCAGTTAAGAAATTCAAAGTTTAAGCAAGGAGAAGTGCAGATTTTTATTTTGTACTCATACATTTTAGGTGTTCTGAACTTGAACTGTTTGAATACACTAATTTATAATTTTAACTTAAAATTTTCATGCACCTCAGTGTGAACATTTTTATAAGTGTAAACTTAAGTTCATCCACATTAAAAGAAATAAGTTCATAAAACCCAACACAATGAAACAGTTTACTTAAAATATATCATTTATATCAATATATCAAGTGTTAAATACTCATAAAAGTTCATTTGTCTAATTTAAGTTTGTCCTACTCAAACCAATTAATTATTTTGAGCATTAGGGTTTATAGATGTGATATAAACGTAAAGGAGACAAAATGTTGGTGGTAAAATATTGTACAAATAATAAAAAATCTGTCCTTTATAAAATGGAATAATAAGAGAATAACTTTTAAGATGTTAAATTGTGCATGAATAATATAATGTATGGAATACAATTTTTCACGTGGAATCAGATTGATGGAAAATAAGTTTTGTGAATGTTTCTGTACTCCTGCTCAGAAGTGTCAGGACTCGTGATGTAACTCCATGTCATTTTTCAGCAGAGAGGTAGTTTACAGCGTCTCAAAGCCCTCTCTGGCTCCTCCAGCTCATTTAAGGCAAATTAAAGTGTGAAAAAGTCTCTCCCGCAGCAATCGCTCCATCGTGAGGGCCTTGTGTCAAGCGTGTTTATGGGCCAATGGACTGTATTACCTGTAATCTCTGCCACATTTCCTTACTTCAGGAGGGCAAAAAACCCAAAATTATCTCGCATTCCACCTTTACCGCAACATCTTGACGTGTCCAATCGAAGCTTCAGAACTCGCCCGTGTCGCTGTGCCCAAGGTCACTAGCAGAAATGAGATATACGCTCACATAAACACTGCACGTCTTCTGAAGTCTGAACTCAGTACTTAAAAGAGCAAGTTTGTGTCAAGGTATTGTGCACAATAAGCCACGTACAGCAGCAGGGCCCTGAGGAGCGCTGGAAATCACATGATGGAAATTGGAAAGACACACTCACTCTCAGCGTGAGACGGGCGACACTTCGAATCCAAACAAACCGACCGTCCTCGTCCGTCACCCGTGAAGCAGTGCACTGTGGGACGAACCTGTGTACAGATCCACAGGCACTTTCATAAAGAAACCATAAACAAATAACAATAAGATGCATTCAAAACAATATTTACACTCTTGGAAATAAAGGCTCTGTCACTGTAAAAAAGAATTGTTGCTTTACCTTACATGAGTTCACTGAAACTAAAAATTTGAGTTAATGCAATGAAGGCGATTGGTTTAATCAACAGAAACTCAAAATATTATGTTATCTGAACCACATTAATTATCTAAGTTGATTTGACAAAAGAAAAAATGTGATCTATCATGAAAACAATTGTTTACAGTGTAGAGTTCTTGACTCTTAAATGATTGCAGAATAATATCATGTTTAACAGTTTTTTTCTAAATGATAAAGTATGTTTGCCAGCTGTTTAATTCATAAAGTTTATTTAAAATAATAAAAAATGAATGACTGCATAAAAGCATCCCATGATGGAACCAATATAGAACCTCTTCTTCTTCTCAGAGTTCAGGAAAATCTGGCCTACGGTTCTTAAACCCGAACTGAAATGTCTTTATTTTAAATATATGATTGGGCTGTTTTAACCCAGCGACTGAGTTGTTTTAACCCAGCGATTGGGTTGTTTTATCACAGCGACTGAGTTGTTTTAACCCAGCGATTGGGTTGTTTTATCACAGCGACTGAGTTGTTTTAACACAGCACGATTGGGTTGTTTTAACACAGCGATTGGGTTATTTTTTCACAGCGATTGAGTTGTTTTAACACAGCGATTGGGTTGTTTTATCACAGTGATTGGGTTGTTTTAACCCAACGATGGGGTTGTTTTATCACAGCGATTGGGTTGATTTAACCCAGCACGATTGGGTTGTTTTAACACAGCGATTGGGTTATTTTTTCACAGCGATTGAGTTGTTTTAACACAGCGATTGGGTTGTTTTATCACAGTGATTGGGTTGTTTTAACCCAATGACTGGGTTGTTTTAACACAGCGATTGGGTTATTTTTTCACAGCGATTGAGTTGTTTTAACACAGAGATTGGGTTGTTTTAACCCAGCGATTGGGTTGTTTTAACACAGCGTCTGAGTTGCTTTATCACAGCGATTGGGTTGTTTTAACCCAGCGATTGGATTGCTTTAACCCAGAGATTGGGTTGTTTTATCACAGCGATTGGGTTGTTTTAACACAGCGATTGGGTTGTTTTAACCCAGCGATTGGATTGCTTTAACCCAGAGATTGGGTTGTTTTATCACAGCGATTGGGTTGTTTTAACACAGCGATTGGGTTGTTTTATCATAGTGATTGGGTTGTTTTAACCCAGCGACTGAGTTGTTTTAACCCAGCGCGATTGGGTTGTTTTAACCCAACGATTGAGTTGTTTTAACACAGCGATTGAGTTGTTTTAACGCAGCGATTGGGTTGTTTTATCACAGTGATTGGGTTGTTTTAACCCAACGACTGGGTTGTTTTAACACAGTGATTGGGTTGTTTTAACGCAGCGATTGGGTTGTTTTATCACAGTGATTGGGTTGTTTTAACCCAACGACTGGGTTGTTTTAACGCAGCGATTGGGTTGTTTTATCACAGTGATTGGGTTGTTTCAACCCAACGACTGGGTTGTTTTAACACAGTGATTGGGTTGTTTTAACGCAGCGATTGGGTTGTTTTATCACAGTGATTGGGTTGTTTTAACCCAACGACTGGGTTGTTTTAACGCAGCGATTGGGTTGTTTTATCACAGTGATTGGGTTGTTTTAACCCAACGACTGGGTTGTTTTAACACAGCGATTGAGTTGTTTTAACGCAGCGATTGGGTTGTTTTATCACAGTGATTGGGTTGTTTTAACCCAACGACTGGGTTGTTTTAACACAGTGATTGGGTTGTTTTTATCATAGTGATTGGGTTGTTTTAATCCAGCATTTTTTAGAGTGTAGAATATCAAACTATTACAGACAGTATTTTTTATAAGAAAAAAACAAACAAACAAAAAAACAATGTTTCTATGAATAAAATAATCTTCAGACTGCAGAATATTTGCATATTGATGCTGTCCTATATTTCGTTTTGGATTATTTACACAATAAAGGCTTTTTGAAACATTGGCATCTTTTCACATGCTGGCATATTAAAAATGTCCTCTGTCCCAGAGATTTTAAAAATGTGTGTGAAATGTCGGAGAAACACACACTTTAAAACACACACGTTCTTTGAGAAACATTCTGTCAGCTGACGTGACGGTTTTGTTCATTCTCTAGTTAACTGCTGGCGGAGATTGTCTGCCATCATATTAAATTCTCTGGTTCTGAGGGTAAAATGTATCAGTGAGAAATAGAAAATAATGAATCTGAAGAAGTTTTAGCCTCAGGAATAGTCAGAAAGTATGATATCCTCCTATGAGACGCACACGGGCAGAAGCAGATAAGTACCTGGCAGTCGCTGCACTCGAACCTACACACGCCTGTCAATAAAGCAGATTATTTCTGCGCTGAGATTACAGCCTTAATGAGAAGGACTGAATCTCGCTCATTTGCTCCAAAACTCCTCTTGAGGTTCCTTCCTCGCCTCCCACAGGATTTCTGCAAGCGTTCATAATAATAATAATAATAGTGATTATTATTGTTGGTGCAAAAAATCCTCACTGACTTCAATTTGTACGGCTTCATTTATTCGTATTTCAACAGGATTATTTAAGCACGGGCTGCTCTGAATTCCACATATTATCACTTACATACTGACATATACATATGGATTTACCCTACAGCGTTACATGCTAATGTGGAAAATCCTCCGCCAGATCTCTCAGAATATACGAGGTCCTAATGTATATTTAAGCAATATGACACTCAAAGATGAATATAGTTACATCTAAAAACGATTCTGTTTTATGCTATCATAGATCATATTCTAATCGTTAATTCCTGTCCTTGATTCTGATTGGACAATAGCTGTGTTTTATTCACGATAAAACACAGCTATGACCGCTTCACCAAACTGTGTATCATTACACAACACCCTTAGCAACCACTCTTAGCAACGTAAACTGTATGTTCTTAATATTGTTCATTGAGGCTTATTGTAGAAGAGTGTTGTGAGAAAAAGATCGGTTTATTGCTTGCATTCAGATTTAGCATTTTCCTTCAGGTCAGTCGTATGTTCATAATAAAAAAATCTGCTTAAATGTATCTTGATGTATTATCTTGATGTATTATCTTGTCCTTTTAACAGTTAAGGGGTTTTCCCATGACTGACAGCACTAGTCAAAGCATTTGTCAGTTGCGTCCTGTTCCGTGTTCACGACAATTCAGTCTTTTCAATGTAAAAGTCTTCGCTACTGACTGACACACTCATAAAGACAGTCTTTGCCGCCATCTAATGGTGTAATAATGTAACTTCTGTTGCTGCTCACGGTCAGGGACTATTTTTTCCGGCGGAAGGAAGGCTTTTAGTGATTTTACTTCATGAAAGTTGCACTGATACATATTTTTGGCTTTAATATTTGTATTGTGTGGTAACTGTTGTATAAAAGCGATAAGGTACTCGAGGCTAGTGCTGTATCGTGAATAAGTCACGGCTGGAGGGGTTACTCTGCTTCGCTTCATGCCTAACAACGCCCTTCAAAGGAATACAGTAATTTTTAAACAATAGTTGAGTTAAATAAAACTACCTAGCAGGCTGGGCAGACATTTAACCCAACCACTGTGTTAAAACAACCCAATCGCTGGGTTAAATCAACCAAATTGTTCATTTAGGTTGTTTTTAACCCAGCATTTTTTAGAGTGTATAATTTATCATATTCTATTCTATTCTATTATATTCTATTCGAGTCTCAGCTGGTGGTCTGTGACCCAAAACTGATGCAGCTCACAATGCTAAACACAAATAATAAAATGCAACCAAATATATACACTTTGCATATAAACAAGCTTACAAACTTTTTAAGAAGAGGTAGAAAACACTTCCAACAGCTTTTGCTATTAATGTCAAATGTGATGCATCCAGTAATATATATATATATATATATATAGCCCAGTGCTTGTACTCAAATCACCACTAGTTCATATTATTTTATATATTTTACAACAAACAAAATATGGTAAAATCTGCATATATATATATATATTACGAAATACAATAATATGCATATATATTATTTTATATATTTTATGACAGGTAAATTACAAGGTTGTTTTTCTGCTGCAGAGAACCACGACTGAATGTTTGTGACAAAACAACAAACACAACAATGTTTTAAACACTCAAATAAATGTCATTTTCTTGCAATTTGCTACAGCAACCGAAAGCACATTCTCAAGGGCCGGTTCGTGCAGAACTGGAACAAACAGTGACTCTAATAACACACTTAATCTATTTGGAACGCTCCTTCTTAGAATGAATCCATAGTGGGAATCACAACTAAACATACAGTCATCAGATCATGTGGAGCTAATTGCAAAAACACCAGAAAACAATGATTAAAACACAATTCAATACAGAATCTGCGTTCGTGCTGAATTAAAGACAAAACTGGAGGACGATGTGTTGTTTTTTGACACTAATTTGAATCTTCTCGAACAGACCCACAATTAAAATCAGTATTTTCACAGTGAAAAGATGCTGGATATCACGGGCTGCTCATGAATTGCAAAACTTGTTCCCCTTTTTTTCTCCACGTTGTCTTCTCAACACGTCGCTCGTCAATATGTCAACAGTGAAAACTTTTCCAGAAAGTTCCGAGAATGCCGTTGTTTGTATTGATCTTCATAAACTCTTTTCTAACCCACGAGTGTGTTTGAAACCTCGAATAACCTTCAGACCTTTCCTCCGCTCCCTCATTGTCGGTACGGCAGCGATGCATTGAAAAAGACACGCATTCTGACTTAAACTGGATCATTAGGATGAAATGTGCACCGAAATATCGTCGGCAGCACCGTGCTCTGAGGAGACGAGTGTTTGTGTATGTAGGACAGCATGTAAACGCCATCATTAGGCTGTAATGTCAGACTCATTGCGCCCCAGTGTCACTCTGAACACTCCTCCTGATATTAGCTTAACAAATGCAGTTTGATGCAGGATAAATAAATGTTCAAACGCTCATGTTTAGGTATTGAATGTCTGCACATCTGTGGTGTCCCGGTAATTTGATTTACAATCAGAGGTGACAGGCTGGTGGGATCCGGCAGAGTCGGAGCGAGAGAGAGAGATTTATTAACACAACCTCGCGTATGAAAAGTTCTTTGTCAAAATCATGCTATTTATACATTACAAAAATATTCGAATTTGTATTCAAAGTTCCTATGCTGAAATATCTATATTTAATTAAGAGATCTGATGTGGAGAAACGACCCGTTATTGATATTTTTCATACATTCGGAGATTGTGTCGGATGCATAAGAGAGATAACAATTAAAACATGAATCAATAGTTGTCGTCCAGTAAGAGAATATGAGTTTGAGGCATTATTGAGAAACTCAAAAACCAACAACCTCTCTCTCTCTCTCTTAGTGATCTTTTTCTCATTACATGTGTGTATTGTGATATATGTATTGAATACATGTACTGTTTGCATAGTTTTTGGCATTTTATATGAGAAATATTGTATAAAAGCGTCTGCTAAATGCATATACATGTAAATATCTGGATCGCGTACCAAAGCTTTTTCTCTTGTAAATGCTGAAGATTTCTTTCCTAAGGCGAAGCACAGAATTAAGAATCCAAATCACAGATTACAATGCGGCATATATGTGAGAGCTGATGCAGAATAAAGCAGGAGAGAGAGAGAAGTATCTCCTTTAACGCAGGACCTGAAACGCTCATGTTTGGCAAACACGCCTGACCCAAATTTTCTGCCCCCTTCCTCCTCTGTAAGATGCTTTTGCAATCCTTGCGCCCCGAGGGCGACAACAACGTTTCCTTTAAGGAAGGGGAATACGCCTGCCAATGCCTTTCCATATAGCACGCTTAATGAAAGATCAACGCAGCCAATATAAATCTTTCTTGTAGCAATAATTAGTGAGGGATCCGCACTCCAACAAGCCGGTTTGCTGAGTTAATACCAAAGGCAGATTACAGGCGGTGCCAAAGAGTGCCCTGGCATGTAGCTGGCAGTCTTTCCCCCTCAAAAAAAGAAAAAGCTTGACATCACATTAGCACACGGTCAAGGAGTTACATCCTAACACTTCCATAATCTGCTTTCCTGCACAATTAGCCTGCCATAATAAGTGTGTGTGGCGAGCTTCGCCCGCGCTCTCGGGGCCGTGCGTGTGACACGGAGACGCAGAGATTAGGAGCCCCGCCGGGTCCCCAAGGGCCGTTCTCTGGAATTAAGGCCCAGTGTCTCATGGAGCTCACTTACCTACAAATGAGGGAGAGAAACACGTGCTGAAGTGAAGTGAATCGAGAGAGAGACAGCGGCTCCGAAACTCCAGAGTGACTCCAGAACTTGAGCTGAGGAATCAAACCGAACGCAGGACGGAATTTAAGGAAACACATTTAAATGAATCGAAATACATGTTTCATTTACAGTATTCTGAATTCAAATTTATTTTTATCCTATATATATATATATATAATTCTTACTTATATTTAATAATCACATATACATTAATATATATTATATTAAAATGTTCATATATATATATATATATACAAATAATTACATATATTAATATATTAAATTATATTTATTATATTAAAATGTTGATATGTATATTATTAATTATACTTAACAATTTTATATATATATATTATTAAAATGTTATGATATTATAATTATAATTATATACTATAATAATTGTATTTAAAATTTAAAAGTCACAAAGACATTTTCATTCGGATGTAAATAAACTATATATATATACACACACACACACACACACACACACACACTTTTTTTAATTGCAATTTAATTTTAAATAATTATATATAAGAATCTGAGCTGAGGAATCAAAGCAATAGAAACAATATATATATATATATATATATATATATAAAATGTATTAATATATTAAATTATATATATTATATTAAAATGTAGATATGTATATTATTTATTATATTTAATTATATATATATTAAAATGATGATATATTTATATTTTCAATATATTACATTATAATATAATAAATATTACAATTATATAATATAATAATTATATTTAAAAGTTAAAAGTCCCATAAAAATTTTCATTATAAATAACCTATATATATATATATATATATATATATATATATTACATTTAAAATGTCCTTTTTTATTCAGATTTAAATAATAATTCATTAAATAAATTGAGTTTTATTGCTCTAATTACCCTTAAGGCCACCTAAAAAGTTCAAATCTAATTCTTGTCGTGTTGAACTAAATGTTTTGGATTTCAGTAAAATCCGACTCCACAAGCAAATTCGGTTCAGTTCGAATTCCGACTCCGGAGCCAGAACTCAAATTCAGAATTTTCTGTCGCGGCTCGTCTCAAGCTTGTACGCAAAGTCTCGAAGAAAGTCTGTGGAAGAGAATGAAGTAGCGACAAGAATGAGACGATGAGGAGCAGAGAGAAGGGAAGAAGAGGGAAAAACACACACACACACACACACACACTGATGACACCCGGTTCCATTCTTCCGCTCTTTCCTTTTCTCCGCTCGGCGCCTGGCAGCACGGAAGGGCTAAGCTGGGAGCTGTAATGTCATTAAATTGCAAATGCTTTTTTTCTTCCTTGCCGACACACACTGTTTACTTATCTGGCAAAAACATATGTTGGAAGGAATCCGTTAAATTCTGCCCATTGCCTTGGGTGAAAGTGCAATAGAAACGGACCCACTGAGCACCTTCAGTTGTCTCCTTTTAGCACTTTGCCTTATCTACAAGGCTGCTTAGCAGCAAACTGGCGAGTTCAATGAAAAATGAAGATACAGCGCGAGATTAGGGCCGAGAACAGTGAGAGGTAGACAGCTGGCGGAGAGGGTCATCCTGTCGCAAATGATTTTCAACTCCCCTCCTTTTCCATCTGCATAAATGACTATTTTTAAGGCATCTCTCGCGCCTGTATATTTTTCCCACTCTGTCACACATTTAATTTCACGCCCCGTGTTCTGAATATGCTTAAATGCATATCTCCGATGCACCTTTAAGCCCACGGAAAGAGGACTTTGGGGGAGGGAGAGATGGGACGTGCCGTAGAGATGCCGAGAGGATGCCGGGAAGGGGCGGCTCGGCAAAATTAAAGATAAAATGGTGTGATTTGCACTACAAGTCTATTACTTTATGGCATTTACATAAAGTTTACCTCTGCAATTCCACCAGTTTTTCTTCCTCTTCTTCTTTCCCTTCCTCCGGACCACCTTCCCGTCGATCAGCCGCTTGAGCTCGTATAAATATGTATAAATCTTTGTTTGGGTGGAAAATAGAACTCCAGAATCGACAGAAAGTTTGAAGGGTGCACTTTGCTGGCGTGAGCGCGGGTGATCTGCGTTCTACCCACAATGCCCCGGGAGAAGGACGAGCGTCACAGATCGACTGTTTCTCATCAAGGACGTCAGATGATGTTTCTCCTGAAAGAAAGACAGATCTCAAAATGACTCAAACACTCATTAATGCTGTTGATCTGTGCAGATCTCACCGTTGGGGAGAAAAAGGTGCATTTTAATCTGAAATGGGATCTTGTGGTTTCTGAGCCGTTTTTGTTTGCTTTGTTTGTTTAGGTATGTGTTTACTTGTATATGCTGAAATGGGATCTTGCCGTTCCTGAGTTTATTCATTGATTGACTAATTTACGGAAATGCTTATTTATTTATCTATTAATGAGCAGTTTTTATTTATTTATTTACTTATGCTGAAATGGGATCTTGTGTGTTCTGAGCAGTTTATTGATTGATTGATTCATTTATTAATTAACTAATTCATTGAAATATTTATTTATTTCTGAGCAGTTTTTATTTCTTAACAGTTTTATTTATTTGGTTGTTTATTTATTTATTTTTTCTTCCTTTTTTGTTAATGTGTGATTTTTTTTTTTCTGGGAAAGTCAATAAATATATTGTTAAAAATTCATTTTTATCGTCCAGAGTAGCCATTCTACTAACTACAAGTAACTTTGCAACTACATGTCAACAAACTCTCATTAGAGTATTAGTAGACTGTTAGGCTTGGGTTAGTAGAATAAATTGAAATGTAGTTACTTGTAGTCAGTAGAATGTCTGTTGAGGAACATCAAAATAAAGTGTTAGTAGATATTAAGCACTAATACTCTAATGACAGCTAGTTGACATGTAGTTACTTGTAGTTAGTAGAATGTCTGTTGAGGAGCATCAAAATAAAGTGTTAGTAGATATTAAGCACTAATACTCTAATGACAGCTAGTTGACATGTAGTTACTTGTAGTCAGCAGATATTAAGCACTAATACTCTAATGACTGCTAGTTGACATGTAGTTACTTGTAGTTAGTAGAATGTCTGTTGAGGAACATCAAAATAAAGTGTTATTAGATATTAAGCACTAATACTCTAATGACAGCTAGTTGACATGTAGTTACTTGTAGCCAGTAGAATGTCTGTTGAGGAGCATCAAAATAAAGTGTTAGTAGATATTAAGCACTAATACTCTAATGACAGCTAGTTGACATGTAGTTACTTGTAGCCAGTAGAATGTCTGTTGAGGAGCATCAAAATAAAGTGTTAGTAGATATTAAGCACTAATACTCTAATGACTGCTAGTTGACATGTAGTTACTTGTAGTTAGTAGAATGTCTGTTGAGGAACATCAAAATAAAGTGTTAGTAGATATTAAGCACTAATACTGTAATGACAGCTAGTTGACATGTAGTTACTTGTAGCCAGTAGAATGTCTGTTGAGGAGCATCAAAATAAAGTGTTAGTAGATATTAAGCACTAATACTCTAATGACAGCTAGTTGACATGTAGTTACTTGTAGCCAGTAGAATGTCTGTTGAGGAGCATCAAAATAAAGTGTTAGTAGATATTAAGCACTAATACTCTAATGACAGCTAGTTGACATGTAGTTACTTGTAGTCAGTAGAATGTCTGTTGAGGAGCATCAAAATAAAGTGTTAGTAGATATTAAGCACTAATACTCTAATGACTGCTAGTTGACATGTAGTTACTTGTAGTCAGTAGAATGTCTGTTGGGAGCATCAAAATAAAGTGTTAGTAGATATTAAGCACTAATACTCTAATGACTGCTAGTTGACATGTAGTTACTTGTAGTCAGTAGAATGTCTGTTGAGGAGCATCAAAATAAAGTGTTAGTAGATATTAAGCACTAATACTCTAATGACAGCTAGTTGACATGTAGTTACTTGTAGTTAGTAGAATGTCTGTTGAGGAACATCAAAATAAAGTGTTAGCAGATATTAAGCACTAATACTCTAATGACTGCTAGTTGACATGTAGTTACTTGTAGTCAGTAGAATGTCTGTTGAGGAGCATCAAAATAAAGTGTTAGTAGATATTAAGCACTAATACTCTAATGACAGCTAGTTGACATGTAGTTACTTGTAGTCAGTAGAATGTCTGTTGGGAGCATCAAAATAAAGTGTTAGTAGATATTAAGCACTAATACTCTAATGACAGCTAGTTGACATGTAGTTACTTGTAGTCAGTAGAACGTCTGTTGAGGAGCATCAAAATAAAGTGTTAGTAGATATTAAGCACTAATACTCTAATGACAGCTAGTTGACATGTAGTTACTTGTAGTTAGTAGAATGTCTGTTGAGGAACATCAAAATAAAGTGTTAGCAGATATTAAGCACTAATACTCTAATGACTGCTAGTTGACATGTAGTTACTTGTAGTCAGTAGAATGTCTGTTGAGGAGCATCAAAATAAAGTGTTAGTAGATATTAAGCACTAATACTCTAATGACAGCTAGTTGACATGTAGTTACTTGTAGTCAGTAGAATGTCTGTTGGGAGCATCAAAATAAAGTGTTAGTAGATATTAAGCACTAATACTCTAATGACTGCTAGTTGACATGTAGTTACTTGTAGTCAGTAGAATGTCTGTTGAGGAGCATCAAAATAAAGTGTTAGTAGATATTAAGCACTAATACTCTAATGACAGCTAGTTGACATGTAGTTACTTGTAGTCAGTAGAATGTCTGTTGGGAGCATCAAAATAAAGTGTTAGTAGATATTAAGCACTAATACTCTAATGACAGCTAGTTGACATGTAGTTACTTGTAGTCAGTAGAATGTCTGTTGAGGAGCATCAAAATAAAGTGTTAGTAGATATTAAGCACTAATACTCTAATGACTGCTAGTTGACATGTAGTTACTTGTAGTCAGTAGAATGTCTGTTGAGGAGCATCAAAATAAAGTGTTAGTAGATATTAAGCACTAATACTCTAATGACAGCTAGTTGACATGTAGTTACTTGTAGTCAGTAGAATGTCTGTTGGGAGCATCAAAATAAAGTGTTAGTAGATATTAAGCACTAATACTCTAATGACAGCTAGTTGACATGTAGTTACTTGTAGTCAGTAGAATGTCTGTTGAGGAGCATCAAAATAAAGTGTTAGTAGATATTAAGCACTAATACTCTAATGACTGCTAGTTGACATGTAGTTACTTGTAGTCAGTAGAATGTCTGTTGAGGAGCATCAAAATAAAGTGTTAGTAGATATTAAGCACTAATACTCTAATGACAGCTAGTTGACATGTAGTTACTTGTAGTCAGTAGAATGTCTGTTGAGGAGCATCAAAATAAAGTGTTAGTAGATATTAAGCACTAATACTCTAATGACTGCTAGTTGACATGTAGTTACTTGTAGTCAGTAGAATGTCTGTTGAGGAACATCAAAATAAAGTGTTAGCAGATATTAAGCACTAATACTCTAATGACTGCTAGTTGACATGTAGTTACTTGTAGTCAGTAGAATGTCTGTTGAGGAGCATCAAAATAAAGTGTTAGTAGATATTAAGCACTAATACTCTAATGACAGCTAGTTGACATGTAGTTACTTGTAGTTAGTAGAATGTCTGTTGAGGAACATCAAAATAAAGTGTTAGCAGATATTAAGCACTAATACTCCAATGACTGCTAGTTGACATGTAGTTACTTGTAATCAGTAGAATGTCTGTTGAGGAGCATCAAAATAAAGTGTTATTAGATATTAAGCACTAATACTCTAATGACAGCTAGTTGACATGTAGTTACTTGTAGTCAGTAGAATGTCTGTTGGGAGCATCAAAATAAAGTGTTAGTAGATATTAAGCACTAATACTCTAATGACTGCTAATTGACATGTAGTTGCAAAGTAGGATTTTTAAAGTTGAACATTGAAATAAAGTGTTACCAAAAAATGTTTTTATTGCTCTATACTGTATGTCAACAGTCGCCTCATTTGTCTCAAATATCTGAACACATACTTCCATGTAAGCTCTAAGCAAATCAGCACCGAGTAAAGTGAGAGTTCAGCAAACTCTCAGAAGGAAAACGCAGGCTGCGATGTGTCGGAGGAGGTCCGGCCCTGTTTTCCACCTGAGGGCCGCAGCGGATTGGCCTGACGGGACGGCAGGGACGAGAGATTGGGCTATTCAGAGCACGCCCGCTCTTCTTATTGTCTGGCCTGATCCACGTCTGAATACTCTCCCTCCCTGCTTCCAAACAGATGAGAAAGGCTTAGGAGCCGCACGGCTTTCTCTCCACTCCTTTTTTATTTGCAATTAAATGCATTTCAAATGGAACAACTCTACAGAAAGCAATTTCGATAAGAGAAGAAAAAGCCATTGCTTTTCCCACCTCCATTGTTGGAATTTTTGCATTTCAACCGCATTCTGTTATGTGAAATTGCACAATCAAAAACATATCTCGACAGTGGATGTGCCTCAAAAATTTAATAGTGCCATATTGAAAATTAAATTGCATCTTAGAAATCATTTAAGCCCTTTTCTCGTTTTCTTTCTCGCACGCCTTTCATCCTTTCCCGTGCACTTTTCCCTTTGGCTTTTGACTAGCGACAAAGGTCCTAATTGTATTTCGCTAAAACTGAAACGTTATATTTCCTTTTTATTTTCCGCTTTGGCCTGACCGCATTTTATGCGATAAAACAAGGATATTGGAATTAGTGGCATCTGGTCGTGTCGAGCCGTATTGTGTGTGAACGCTGCGAACCATCTCCGCCCCAACTGCCGCATCTTGAAGGATTTCTGAAGCACTGTAAATAGCTCCAAAACCTCTCTTACAAGCTTTACCCCCAGAGCACTTTGTAACTTATCGCCCTTGCCTTGTGCCTCCTCTATGGCTGGCATTATGCTAAAATGTAAATCGCTAAGCTGCCGGAGATGTGGGTGTGACCGTGGAGCTCAGGCGAGCCAATACTGTGTGGATCTCTTGGAGCCGTCGGAAAAGGTTCAGTTAAGCGACGCAGTCAGGAATCGGCCCCTTCCATGTCCAAGAAATGTGATTTTAGTGCTGCTGATTTCACATTTACTTTTCAGGGCTGGAGAAACATACAGCTGGACGGTTTATCCCGAAGTGTGTCATTCGCTCAAACACAGAATCACTGCAGCAATTCTCATATCTACGCCACATTTAAACAGCTTGTTCTTTTTGTATTTTATTCAGCCTGTAAAATGGCAAACCATATGTATTATTATTAATGAAGGTAATATTAATATTAACAAATAAATAGTATACATAGTATTGTACTTAAAGGCACAATATGTAAGATTTTTGGATTAAAATATCCACTAGAACACGGTTATATATTTTGTTGACTTGTGTACTTACATTATCCCAAATGTTTCCAACAATGTTAATTTCCAGAGAAATCGGCTATTTAAACCAGTGTAACAGACTGTGTCATTGCTTCGCCTGTCAATGGCATCCAGTTTTAAACCAAGGAAACATCAAATATGCTTTAATATGTTATATGTTTTATTAGACAGCTAAGGATACATTTAAAGACAGAAGCATAATCATTGTTATATAGCTCAACACGGTTAGTCTTATTGTTTGAATCTTGAATGGACTATTGCACACAAAAATATGTAAATATATTTTATAAACACAGTCGGTTGTTTCTTAAGTAAGTGTAAACAGTTGACAAAGAAACACGTGTATCAGTATATTAGATCTGTTCCGCTCTTAAAGTGACAGCAGCCTAATATTCCTGCCGCCGTCTCTATAATAATGTTAATTAAACAACAAAAAGACGCTGTTCTTGACTGAATAACTTTTGTAACTATATTTATAATGTATATTTTATTTATAAAGTGCAGTGTTATTTTACATTTGATTACAGTTTCTGTACCTGAATACCTGAAAAACACTATTTCTTTGTTCAGTTGTATTTATTTGTGCGATTTTTAAATAGTGTTTACTTGTCTTTAATAATGCTTGAAATTATAATTGTTAGGCTAGTGGTTTTTGCTGTGGTTCCTTGTAAAAGTTCCTTGTAAGTGTTCTTTAGCCACAATGAAATGTCTTGCAATAAGATATGATATGAATGATATCTAAGATTTATTTTTTTTTTTACCTTATTATTTACCTATAATCGAAACTAGGAATCGATAAGAATTGGAACTCAAACGATACCCAACCCTAATCATAATAAAAACGTTAAGGTAAAATGTCCCAGGCTCTCGGCCGCGCCCTGCTTCATACCACAGTAGCGTTAATAAAACTTTAATACATTAGCTCATCCATGAACATGAATCCCATCGGATTGCTTTCCAAAACTTTTCCATCATCAAGCTATGCCTTTGTTTTGAATAAGCGACCTCTGGCGGCCAAACTTACATACTGTGCCTTTAAATTATATACTTATATATATATATATATATATATATATATATATATATATATTATGACTGTAGTAATATTTTTATATTAATAAATAACATTTATTATAATAAAAAAGAATATACACACCAGGGGTGTGAAGGCAGTCTCCTCAAAAAAACAAACAAAAAAAAACTGGAGAAAATATTACAAAAAATGTGACATTAAAAAGTGTAAAAGTCACTAGTTTTCATAAAGTAACACTGTCCAACAGCGACACCCGGAGGTGACGTTACAGCAGGAGGCTTGCCTCCCCTGAGCCCATTGAGTTTTAGCAGAACCCCTAAAGTGTGCGGTGGGTTTATTGGGGGTAACTGAGAACGAATGGGGGAAGTCATGTGAGAGGAGGTGTGCCTCCATCGTGCTATGATTGGTTTAATAAATAAATAAATCCCGCCTTTTGTTTTCGTGCCCGTTCAGCGTTCGCGAATCGGCCTGAATGAAGACAATGATGCTGTTATTGGAAGTCTAATTAAAAAGTGAGTAAATAACTCAGCCACTTAGATATCACCGCTTTATGTCACGTCAAAATCAAACTTGAGCAATCAGCTTAAAGGTACGTCTTTGTGTCTGTGAGCAGTACAAGCTCGATGACTGCAGAAAATAAGCTGACAGTAAAAAACAAAGCTGAACATTAATTCACAAATAATATGAATATATATTATTTATAATTTAAATTGTTACTGCTTGTAGTTATTGTTTTGGAATAAATGTAAAAATGCGTAAAAACTTGATGAAATTTATATTTGGTTTTAATAAATAAAACATTGTGTAAAAATACAAAACAGAGTTGTATTGGTCTCTGTTATTTAATCAAGAAAATTAAGGACATAAATTTACATGTGATATGTAAAATAAATTGAGGACACCACTGACACACACGACCCGTCAACAGTTTGAGCTCGGTAAGATTATTTAATGGTTTAAAGAGTTTCTTCTGCTCACCGGCGCTGCATTTATTTGATCAAATATACAGGAAAAACACTGAAATATTATTACAATTTAAAACAGCCGTTTTCTATGTGAATATATTGTAAAATGTAATTTATTCTTGTGATCTCAGCAATATTGATTTCTTTCAAAATAAAAAAAACTGCTGACTGACTACTTGTACTATATATATATATATATATATATATATATATATATATGAAATGAAGTGACTATAAGTTGAACGTACTTGAAAATGATTATATTTGTGCCACTGAGTGTCAAACATTAATTGAATGTGTAACAGAGATCTGCTGCCCTCTAGAGGCCGTGAATGTGTGTTCAGAACAGCACAACTCAAGTGTTCTTGACTCCATTTAAAGAAATCTTCATGCCTAAAAGGTTTTATATAAGGAGAAATGTCTTAAATGATTGCAGAACACTGTCAGGTTATTTACATTTATTTGTTATAAAGCAAGTTCACGAGCTGTTTAACTCATAAAATTAAGAACAAATTAAAACAAAATTAATTAAAAACTGAATTTTCTGTACCCCAGAATGACTTATTGCTGTTTATTGTTTACATGTGCAGAATACAACACAATACTAATGTATCCCACAATGCACTGCACTGGACCAGTGAAGATTAAACTAGTGATTAATGATCTGCACACATTTACTGATTGGCCAAGCTCCGTATCATCCCGTTCTGAAGAAGATCTCCCATCTTTCCTCACGGACGCTCGGATCTGCAGCCGCTGCTTTGAGCCAATCACCTGCGACAATAATGTCATGTGATCAATCACTCTGAAGACAGGAAGATGACATCATCGCACTGATTGGCTGATGAATATAAACAATAATGATAAAACACATACTGCAATATAACAGCAACGTATATGTGGCTAGAAGTAAAATAATAATCAGAATTATACAACTACTTCTGAATGAATGTTTGAGAGAAACCCAAGATTATTAAGAACGAACCTCTGCGGCTTCGACCATCTTCTGCTGATTTTATGGAGGATTCGTCGAATAATGATCTGAAAAGAAGGCGGCTGAAGCAAACATTAGTTACAAATAATATCTTTTTGCAGTTTTTTTTTGTGATCAACTTTTTATAGTATGCAAAATATTATAGTACTGGTGCTCTGCTGATGGTGTAAAGCCCATTTACAGCACATGAGAAAAATTATCATTTCACTTAAAAAGTTAAAATTATGATATAAAAAAAAGTAAAAACTATGACACTTAAAATTTCGAAGACATAAAAAGACAAAATTATGACAAGTAAAAATTGACTTAAGTCATAATTTCAACTTTGCATCTCATCATTGTGACTTAGCACGTCATAATTTCGACACTCTCATAATTATGACGTACCAAAGCATGATTTTTGTTTCTTATGTGGCAGAAATGGGCTTCCATACTCGTGTTTTTAAAGCAGACATCATATAAACATTAAATACACATTTACGCTGTCCAAAGCAAGACAAAAGCCAGACTTAAAGGCAGATTGTGAATCAGAAGCAGAGACTCTTTCTGTCGTCTTTATGTTTTAATAGCGCGGGAAACCCTTCAGTGACGCGTGAGAGGAACCATGGGAAATGTGTCATAATGCCAGACCAATCCACGCTTCATTTTTAAATCATTCTGCATTTTCTTCCATGAAGCCTTGTGCTTTTGAAATGAAACTGAAGTGCTCTCAATTACAATGTGAAAAGGCAACCTTTCTCTGAATGACACATTAGGTTCCCTAAAACGTGTGCCGTACGGAGCTCCCATTAGCAGAACTGATGCGTTTTTCCATCAACATAATAATAACAATAATACGGCTGCTGCTTGTTACACAGAATGGAGCATCACCTTCATCTGGATGTCCCTTTGAAATGCTGTTAATGGAGAATTTCCCATTGTCGCCACTTCAAAGGATAAACGCGTCCTCAGCTCGTCAAGCAGCGCGCAAATTTCAACTCATCCCTAAAACAATAGGGTTTTCAGCGAAGAGCTCTTTACTGCTCAGGCCGCATTGAGCCGGACAAAACCAGACGCCCGGCGCGCGTAGGCGACTCCACACTGGAGCAATTAGCCGCCGAGCAATTAATGCAACTTAAATGAGTCCCATTTAGACTCGGCATTAGCAGGCCATATTCTGGTCTCTGCAAAACACAAATACTGTAAGACAAAGAGAGACAAATAATGGCAAAACCCATTTGTGTGTTTTATCAGGAACACTTTAAGATAAAAACGACAGCGAGTGAATTAGTAATTCTATCAGTTTTTCTCTTCAGAAAATACTATTTTTATCCATATTTCCAATTTTTTTTTTTTTTTTTTTTTTTTAATAAATAGACCCTTTTCACATTTCCGGGTTTCTCAGAAGCGGAAGTCGTCATAATTGAGTAAAATTCTATGGCGGTGAATGAGAGAATACATTAATGTTTTTGTGTTCCCATGTTCTCAAACAGCAAAAGAAAAACTCAACAACAGTTTTCACAACTTTCAAAAAGATGAAAGAATTGAGAGAAAGATGTCATAGCCGCTGTACAAACACCCTCACGGTAGTGTTACCTTATTTATAATTGGATAAAAAGGTAATACAATATTACGTATAGTGTTATAGATGTACATACATTAAAATAAAATAAAATAAAATATGAAAGACTTTGCAAAAACGCGTCATCACAGTATGCATCGACGTCACTTTCCCGCCGAAACACGTTCCCTCAGCCGGACTCGCAAAAGAGCTGCTGACTGGATTTAATAGGGATTTAAACTGCGAGTAAAACAAACGTTCATCAGTTTAAACTAAAGATTGGGCTCGATATAGTCTTCCTTACAACTTATTGACAACGATTTCGACGCCGGGGAAATATATGAAGCAAATGTGAACGCTTTATATAACGTTCAGGTGTAAATCCGGGTTATCACCTGTATCAGTGCTATATATATATCGTCATATCGTCCAGGCCTATAGTTTTGTCAGTGTTTATTGAAAAACATCCAGTTGTGCAGAATATAAGATTTAAATGATGAGTTGTCATAGCCTACAATATAAAACAATACAATATATAGGGTATGATTTTACCTCAAAATTCTACATATTGATACAAAACAATAACTGCTGTTTCTGTGAATTGCAGCGATTAATTAGCTTCTCTTTTCTGTAGCTTTCGGCAGTGTGAAAATATACCTCAGATTTCTTGTCAAATGTATGCGTACAGTCCGTCGCAAAGCTCTTTCGCGTTTTAGATTAGTATTT
>CM074438.1:235000-277500 GCA_037101425.1 Elopichthys bambusa
TTTTATCACAGCAATTGGGTTGTTTTAACCCAGCAAATGGGTTGTTTTAAGCCAGCAAATGGGTTGTTTTAACACTGTGAATGAATTGTTTTAACCCAGTGATTGGGTTGTTTTTAACCCAGCAAATGGGTTGTTTTAAGCCAGCAAATGGGTTGTTTTAACACTGTGAATGAATTGTTTTAACCCAGTGATTGGGTTGTTTTTAACCCAGTGATTGGGCTGTTTTAACCCAGCAAATGGGTTGTTTTAACACTGTGAATGAATTGTTTTAACCCAGTGATTGGGTTGTTTTTAACCCAGTGATTGGGCTGTTTTAACCCAGCAAATGGGTTGTTTTAAGACAGCGAATGAGTTGTTTTAACCCAGCAAATGGGTTGTTTTAACCCAGTGATTGGGTTGTTTTAACTCAGCATATGGGTTGTTTTAACCCAGTGGTTGGGTTAAATGTTTGCCCAACCTGCTGGGTAGTTTTATTTAACTTAACTATTGTTTAAAAATTACCGTATTTCTCACTTAAAATGAACCCAAAATATGTTGGAAATTAACATTTATTACTATGTTTAGTAAGTTGATGAATAATGAATGAATGAATAATAAATAATAATTAAACAATAAACATTTATTAAGTTGCTTATTAATTAATGTTCACGTTTTGATTATTATTGTTGCCTCTGGTAATTATGTGTCTGATTTTTAATGTCCAACATATTTTGGGTTCATTTTAAGTGAGAAATACAGTAATTTTTAAACAATAGTTGAGTGAAATAAAACTATCCAGCAGGTTGGGTCAACATCTCGGTTACGTGGGTAACCCTCTTTCCCTGAAGGAGGGAACGGAGACGTGCGTCAGAAGTGAACCGCCTGAAAGGGAACATTTAACCCGACCACTGGGGAAAACAAACCCAGCATTTTTATAGTGTAAAACACAATAAGTTCAAGTTGAAATACTACAGCTAGATAGAAATATAAATGACTAAAATGAACACTGAAAATATAAAAATGAAAGTGAATTTAAAACATCAACACTAAAACAACATTTAAATGTCCAAATCTTTTTCTGGGTCACTGCATCCGCTTCTTTTTCCCTACAAATACAGACTGACTGAAACTGAATCATATGAGTTCTGCATAAAAATGTTTCTCAGCTACAAAACAAGCAGTGATATCAGCTCAAACATCAGTTCATCCGAAGGAACGCCGTACACTTCTGTCATCCCGGGAATGTGAGGAGATGAATCTGTTGTAGAAGAGTTGAATCCATTGATTGAGGAGCATTTCCTTTAGGGCTTTTCCTGGCATTAGAGCAACTCACGGCCCCTGTGAGTCAGGTGACGGCCACGAGACGCCCCAGTAATCCTGCCGTAAGAGCGTATAAATCCAGAGCTGTGGGAATGAGCATGTAATGTGTGGAAGGACGGCATTATACGCGTGTAACTGCATGTAATCCTTAAAAACACATTGATTCTGTGTGTGTTTGTGGTCAGTAATGAGCCGCGGCATCTGAGGGAGACACGGAGAAACTGCAGAAGATATTCCAGACATGAGGAGATCCACTGTGTTGGCTCTGATCTGCTGTCTGGGATGGGTTGAGCTGACGGAGGCTCAGTTTCCTCGCGTCTGCTGCACCGTGGAGGCAATCCGGTCCAAAGAGTGCTGTCCTGCGCTGGGACCAGACCCGGAAAACCTGTGCGGAGTTCTGTCCGGCCGGGGAAACTGCAGCGACGTTCAAGTGGACTCCAAACCTTGGGGAGGACCGTACAGACTGAGGAACGTGGATGACCGGGAAAACTGGCCGACAAAATTTTTCAACCGGACCTGCCGATGCTTTGGTTTGTATGAAACTATATCATTTTAATTTTCCGCAAATTGTTAAACTTGTTTATGGCTGTTTACATACTTCTGTATGACATGTTATAATATATATATATATATATTATGATGTTTATCTTAAGTAGAACATTCATTTTATTTAATAATGACTATTCATGACTATATCTATATATATTATGTTGTATAAAATATAGTTAATATAAGAATATATAATCATTATTATTAGTGTATATATATATATCTCAGTTTGGACCTTACAGATATTTAGAGATCAGAATATCACAGTCTCACATCTCTAAAACTAGCTTTAATTAACCCTTAAACTCCCTTAATTAACCCCTGACTCTGGTTTGATCAGGTAACTTCGCAGGTTATAACTGCGGCGAGTGTAAGTTCGGCTGGACGGGGTCGAACTGTGATCAGCGTAAAGCTCCCATCGTGAGGAAGGACATTCACTCTCTGAGCGCCGAAGAGCTGCAGGAGTTCCTCAGCGTTCTGGATCGGGCCAAAACCAGCGTCCACCCGGAGTACGTGATCGCCACGCAGCACTGGCTCGGCCTGCTGGGGCCCGACGGCACCGAGCCGCAGTTCAGCAACGTCTCCATATACGACCTGTTCGTCTGGCAGCACTACTACTCCGTCCGAGACACGCTGCTAGGTGAAGAACTAACCCTGTCCCAAAACTGGACCACACCAGGAACATTCCTCAAAGAATGAGTCAAAAACATCATAAAATCCCTTCTTAGTGATTTCAGAAGGGAGGTTTGAATTCATGCCTTTTCACTGATGTTTTATCAAAATTTGGGGGGGGGGAATTAAAAACTTGACTAAAACTTGAATTTAACCATTAAAAAGGAATCCCCAAAAATAAAACTGTGTATTTGATTGGGCCCTGGAGGTCAGATGTTGTTTGCTGTGATTGTGTGGAGTGTTTATTGACCTGATTCCCGCCGGCAGGTCCAGGACGTCCTTTCAGAGCCATCGACTTTTCCCACAAGGGTCCGGCGTTCATCACCTGGCACAGATATCACCTGCTCAGCCTGGAGAGAGAGCTACAGGTCAGACACTCAAGATAACATCAGTATCTGCTGCTCAGTCACCAAAAACACCAGCATCTGAAGGCCAAACTAATGGAAACTGAGCACTGGGACACTGAAGGTGCACACTAAACTCTGTACCAACAGGGGGCGCTCAAATATAACTGGAATTATCATCTGGTCATTAATAATTTCATATGTAAACAGCTAATCATCATGATATTTGAGCACAAGTTTCTACAAGAGGCTGTTCAATTATTACTGATGAAAATTATCAATAAGTCATGGTGACATATGCTTTTACCATTACTTTAATAATAACTCCAATAATAAAAATGGGGGGGGGGGGGGTGTTTTTCCATTAGTTTTTATTAATTTAACCAATTTTAATAATTTTACCAACTTAATTTAAGTTAGGAGATTTCAAGAGCTGAAATGACTTACAATCAATTTGATTTTACTCAACAAATTTAATTATAGACTGTAAAATCAGATTTTTCAAAGTTGTAAATATTTTGCAAGAAAATACAGTACCAATAATGAACTGCACTTCTACGGCATTTATTATCTTTGTTAATGTAAATTTCAACATTTACTAATACGTTATTAAAATCTTGTTAACATTAGTTAATGCTCTGTGAACTAACATGAACAAACAATGAACAACTGGATTTTCATTAACGTTAACGAAGATTAGTAAATACAGTAACAAATGTATTGCTCATGGTTAGTTCATGTTAGTTAATATATTAACTAATGTTTAACTAATGAACCTCGTTGTAAAGTAGAAATACTATTTCAGTATTTCTAAATTCAAAATTCCACGTTTAATTCAATGCGTTACTTGCTGATACTTTGTGATTATTAATGAAATTTACTAGCAGTTTCTGGGCGGAAGTTATTTCTACACTCAGTTTCAGTGAGCTTAAAAACGCAGAGAGCAACTGAACTGAAGATTTTACACTCTAAAAAATGCTGGGTTAAAAACAACCCAAGTTGGGTTGAAAATGGACAAACCCAGCGGTTGGGTTAAATGGTTGACCCAACCTGCTGGGTAGTTTTATTTAACTCAACTAATGTTTAAAAATCACTATATGACTGGATTAAAATGAACCCAAAATATGTTGGAAATTAAAAATCAGACACATAATTACTAGAGGAAACAGTAATAATCAAAAGGTGAACATTTATTAATAAGCAATTATTATTAACATATTAATATATGTTAATTTCCAACATGTTTTGGGTTCATTTTAAACAAGAAATACAGTAATTTTTAATCAATAGTTAAGTTAAATAAAACTACCCAGCAGGTTGGGTCAAACATTTAACCCAACCGCTGGGTTTGTCCATTTTTAACCCAGCATTGTTTAGAGTGTAGAAAGTTCCTCTGCAGTGAATCCAGCAGTAATGAACAGAATCATGTATTTTCTTCTTCAGAAACTCACCGGTAACGAGAACTTCGCCGTACCGTACTGGAAGTTCGCGACGGGCCGGGCGGAGTGTGACGTCTGCACCGACGCTCTGCTGGGAGGACGAGACCCCGGGGACCCGTCCCGCATCAGCCCCGGCTCCAGGTTCTCCCGCTGGTCCGTGGTGTGTGACAGGTGCGTCTACAGCAGATGACCGTCACGAGCCGCAGCGTTATGAACATTATCAGAGGAGATGTTTCATTCTTTCTGGAGGTTCATATCGTCATTTGATCAGGAAAGGCTAATATTTATATATCATTTCAGCTTTAGTTCAATGACTGAAAATCATCTTCAGTAGTTCTGGTAAACAAACATCTGAAGATGAATTTGATCCAATCTACAATGATTAATGACTCATGAACCATGAACCATAACGATAAATGCATATAAAAAAGCTTACTATATAAATCTGCAGAACATGCATAAATGAACAAATTCATACAAATATAATATCATGATTAGATAAAACCACTTTTAAGAAAAAGGCTGTATTATTTTCCTTAATCTGCATCAGGTCAAAACACGACTGCGAAGTGCACTTCTGAACTAGCAGAACGAGACACTAATGATCTTCATCATCTTCTTCTTCTTCAGTCTGGATGAATATAATCGTCTGGTGACCCTGTGTAACGGCACTAGCGAGGGATCCCTGCGCAGGGGACTCCCGCAGAGCACTAATGTGACGTTACCGAGCATGAACGACGTCAGGAGCTGCCTGAACCTGCCAGACTTCGACAGTCCGCCGTACTTCACCAACTCCTCCTTCAGCTTCAGGTGAGCTCACAGATCCCGCTCATTCTCTCATGGTTTACTCACACTCACATCTCCTCCATCCTGTAGTTTCTTCTTCCTCCATCTTTCCCTGCAGGAACGCTCTGGAAGGATACGAGCGGCCGGACGGTGAGCTGGACGCTTCAGTGTCGAACCTGCACAATCTGGTGCATCAGTTCCTCAGCGGCACCAGCGCTCTGTCCCACTCCGCCGCCAACGACCCCATCTTCCTGGTAACATACAGCACACATTCAGTGACAACAACATTTAGCCCATCTGAACTCTGATCCTGAATCTCTTACGGCTGATCAGGTGCTTCACACATTCACCGATGCCATATTTGAGGAATGGATGAGACGTGCCCGTGAAAACGCCAGCTTTCCGGATGAGATGGCCCCTATCGGACACAACCGGCATTATAACATGGTTCCCTTTTTCCCACCTGTGACCAATGAGGAGATCTACGTCGCATCCGAACAGCTGGGATATTCCTACGCCATTGACCTCGAAGGTAATAAACATGCTGTTTGCACACAATGTTTCTGAAAGAGTCTCTTCTGCTCTCCAACGCTGCGTTTATCTGATCAAAAATACAGTAAAAACTGTGAAATATTATTAGAATGTAAATCAGCTGTGAATATATAGTAAAGTGTAATTTATCCCTGTGATCAAAGCTGAATTTCCAGCATCATTACTCCAGTGTTGTGTGTGTGTCCAGAGACGGACAGCGGGACGGCCGTGTTTGTTCTTGGAGGAACACTGGGAGGAATCTTCCTCGGGCTTCTGCTGCTGCTCCTGTTCCTTCAGCGGAGGAGAAGACGTCAGTTCCAGCCGCTCCTGAACGCAGAGTTCACCAACACAAGATACACCGAGGAAGCTTGACCACATCATCACCGGTTACGGCTCTGTCCCAAATCCTGACGGGCAGTGAACGCTCCATGATGATGATTAAAACACGCAGTAAATCACAAACTGATGGTTATTCAAATGAGAGAAGAGCGATGATTTTATCTGCTGAATTATATCAGCTGCCATGAAATGAAATAGAAAGCAGAGACGTTTCTTTACACTTTAAAAGTGTGGGGTTTGTATTTTTTAAAGAAATTAAAACTTTTATTCATCAAGGATGCGTTAAACTGATCAAAAGTGACAGTAAAGACATCAAATAAATGCTGAACTTTCTGTTCATCAAAGAATCCTGAAAAATAAAATGTTTGACGGTTTTCAACAAAAATATGACTGTTTTCAATCATAAATGTTTGTTGAGCAGCAAATCATCATATCAGAATGATTTGTGAAGGATCATGTGACACTGAAGACTGGAGTAATGATGCTGAATAAATTACACTTTACTATATATTCACATAGAAAACATTGGAATAATATTTCACTGTTTTTACTGTATTTTTGATCAGATAAAAGCAGCTTTGGTGAGCAGATGAGACTCTTTCAGAAACATGAACAAATCTTACTGACCTCAAACATTTGAACAATAGCAAGAATCGTTGATTAAACGACAACAAAAAACTGTGAAAAAATCAGAAATTAAAATTTCAAGATGTTTATCTTAATAAAAGTGGAATTGTTTGCTGTAAACGTCATGTTCACTGCTCGACATTACAGGCACATTTTTGCTTTATTGTGGTAAAGGTCACATTTCTGCCGCTGGTTTTCAGTAACAGTTCAGAGAAAAATGAAAATGCTTCATTTACTCTTTACAGTAGTTGATGAAACTCGTGCTCAAGTCATATGATGCTTTAAGTAAAGAACAGATTAAACTGAGCTCTCAGATCTCAGTCATGTGACCGTTCACACAGATCTCAACTAAAACCGTTCTCAGAATTTCACTGAACTTCTGTGTGTTTCATGGAAGAAAGAAAAGCGAACAGAGATGAAATTCAGTCGCATCCGACTCTCGGTGATTCTCGCCGTCAAACAATCACAGATTCAAGAAAAATCACACGATCAGTTTAATTAGAAAAGTAAAGTACTGATCTGAATTAATGTCAGAGGACGAGACTCAGAATCGGTCACGGTGAGGAACACGGAGGTCTCTTCTTCACTGAAACGTCTCAGAAACGTGAAGACAGTGATCACAACAGACACTCAATGTTTCAAAAATACTTTAGTTTTGCTTCTGGTAACAAATCTTTACAAACAGCAACAGGGAATATTATTTAAAGACTCCTTTTGCTGCACAAAGTTGATGAATTCATGTTTACACACCGAAACCTGTTTTTCACCTCATAATATTAGGAATGTGAAAGAAATGTAATCAAAATGTAAAAGAGATATCTGCCTGTTTTACCATCAATCTGACGTTGATATAAATGACATTCAGATGAATCCAGTACATTTCTGATCACAGACATCATTCATAACCTGTTCTGAAACCTTATGAGATATTTCCTGAAAATTATAAATAGTCATTCCAGCATTTTCACAATAGGATGACTATAAAGCTACAGTTCTTATACGGCTTTCATTTTTTATGATTATTTTAACAGTTTTTTGTGTTCATTTGTTTGAAATATCTTTATGGTTTTTAGTTAATAATCAACCTTGATATATATATATATATATATATAATAAAAACAAAGAGCATTGCACATCTTAATATCAAAGTGCTCACGTTACATTCTTAAAAAATCTGAGCAAAAAGCAGTAAATGATCCCGGATGAATCACTGTAAAATGCAATTAACTGCTAAAAAAAAAAATCACTTTCTTAATCAGTATTTTTTTCAGTAAAATATCAAAACAACGATTGGTAAAACTTGTTTTCAAAAAAATAAATCATGAAATCAATTTATTTTTCCTCTTCAACAAAACTGTTGACTTCTTTTTAAAGAATAAAAACTAACTATATTTAGTGGATGTGCTTTTAAAAAACTCAATCTCTAACAATCCTGCTTCTTAATAAAACTATTCTCCATTAATGGAAAAAAAAATCTGATTAAGAAAGTTTGCACAAGTGTACATATTAATAAGAATAATACTGAAAGATAAGAGCAAGAAAAGCAAAAAACTGAAGTAACATTACAAAAATAACACCATTTATAATAATAACTTGATTCACACTGATGTGTCAATATGGACGTTCATAAAGCTGATTTATCACCGACAATGTCTGGTTTCCCAAAACACTGATTAAGTTTTGCCATCCAGGTCATTTAGGTAGAAAATATTATTCAAAACATACACTTACAGTCCCTCAATTCTATATTTCTTTCCATGGAACGGCATTAATCTTCACAATCATGTACGCAGAAATCTCCCCTGAACCGCAGAAACAAGCCAATGACAGAATAAACCATTTCTTACATAATGAATTTACAAACCTAGAATTCATAAATGTGTAAAAATAAAACATCTGAAATCACATCATCAAGATATTCTTCATTTACATTTACATTTGTTTATTTATGTATTGCAGATTTCTACTAGACATTTCTGGCAATATAATGATGAAAGATGATCAGAACAAAATGTCTGATGAATCGTATGATGAGATGAACGTGATTCCCTCAGTTACAACTAAACCTACAACCGAACAAACTGAAATATTGAGCAGTTTATTCGAAACATGCCAGATCTTAATAATCGGCACAATATAACAGAAGGAAGGAACAGTTCTGTCATCATGTCCTCAGGAGAATCTGTGAGCACTGATGGTCAAGGTTTGCATGGTGGTGAGGAAATGATGACAGAATCGTAATTTTTGGGTGAATTAACCCTTTAATCTGCTGTCCTAGAAGTTAAAGAGACCCTTGACATCGTTCATATATCAGATGTGTGATGCTTCCGACCTTCTGAAGATCTTTGGATCAGTATCAGTCCGGTCAGAACCGGCGTATGAGCCGACACTATCTCCAGCGGTCACTCACGGCCAGAGCGCTGAAGGACAGCAGCAGCAGCAGGACGTCCGGCCGGACGCTGGACGACGCAGAAGACTCTTCCTCCCTGTTCTCCGGCTCCTGAACCGGAGCGTCGGTCACGAAGGAGTCCGAGTCCGTGACGCCGCTGCCGGAGCCGGAGCCGCTGCTCTCCTCATCTGACACGGAGACAAAGATACGCCAACATTCAAACACGACTTCCCAGAAAACCTCATCAACGTGTCGTTCGATCAACACAACACTCGGTTCAAGATAAGACACAGTTGTCCTAAAAACTTGACTACTGTACATCATGAGTGCAGATGATGAACGTGACTTACTGGAGTCCTGGAAGTAGATGTCATTGCCGTCGTACGCGTTCTTCAGCTTGTTGCTCATCACACGGAGAGCCATGATCTGCTGTCGGATAACAGCGTCCGGTCTGGAAATATCCGGGTCATTCACAGTCTGTCCGTCTGTCTGGACCTCAGGGACGAATCTGTGCAAAACCAATGTTCACATTCATCCCAATCTCCATTTAGATAGTCAATAATCCTGGATGGACGGAATAGGGCTTTATTTGTAATATTAAACTGCATAAAATTAATAGAATATATTGTTTACATTTAATTAATATTCACAGCTGTGGTCTCACACGTGTCTCCCCATGATAACAGTTTTTAATTTTCAATATTGTGAAAAAATTCAGCACTCCAGTTGGTTAAAGGGGTTATTACATTTTTTTTTTTTTTTTTTAATTTTAATTAATTAAGAGTCATTAAGTTTTAATAAATTATCTTTTTTTCCACAAGGAGTTTTTTTTAGGATTTAAACTTATTACCAATCTCTCTTTGTTCTCCTCACTATTTTAACTCAACAATAGTTATTTCTACCTTATAAAATGTTTTATATATATATATATATAAAATCGGCACTCTAGATGGTGAAATAAGTCATATAATATTTGTATAATATTTTTGCAAAGTTTGGAATGAGTACAGTATGTTTCACAGTACAATAAACGCTAAAATAAAAATCAAATAGAAAAATAATTCAAATGAAATGTAATATTTAAATATATAAAAGATATATACAAAATGTAAAATATTTTATAAAAACAGAAGAAGATCTAAACGGCTGAGATGACTAATGATCTTGTTTTACCTGCCCTGCTCTCGTCCGTTCCAGCATCGCTCATCCTCCGCTCCGCCTGTCGACGCCACATCCTCCCCCTGACACACGGACACAGGAAGTGACGACCAGAACTTCCTGAACTGCTTCAACTTCTCCTTCATGTCCGTCACCTGATGAAGCCATGATGACAATTAGAACAGCGGATAATTCAGACACGAAGCTTTCATTGACAGAATCGAGCAATATAGTCAAATAATGTTAATTTCCTCATAATATCCACTGCAGCATCAGCTCTTTTCTCTCAGTGTCTGAAACGCTTCGATCAAGGATTCGGCCTCTCTAAACCCCGCCTCTCTGAGAGCTGCCCTGCTCTGATTGGTCAGAAACGAAACGCTCATCATATCTGAATCTCAGCACAGTGATGCGAACAGTAACAGTTTTACTGTATCAATCTCCTCAAAGTGGATTTGCTTTGGCAGCAGAAAACAGCGAATACGAACCAAACTCTTCCAGTCTCAGACACAACTACAGTGATTGAGGGCGGGGCAAAGAGACGCCGTTCAGCCAATGAAGACCAGAGGCGGGCATTATGCAGATGTGAAGAATCAGTCCAGCATGAAGCGCTGCGTCTCTCCTCCTCCAGCAGAGGGAGCAGCTGCTGCAGATTCACTCCTTCAGAACTGACCCAGAGATCGGTGTGTTTCTGCTCTGGATGAATGTTTGTCAGGCTACAATCAGCAAAGCACAAAATACGCCTTTAAATAAACACAATGTAAGCAAATCTAACCTCGTCATGTTTATGTTGTGCGGTCAGTCCCGAAGGTGATAATTATGTTCACGCATGTATAATGATTTCTGCTGATTTGAGCTTGAGTGAATAAAAACACGTCCAACGACCTTCATTCTGTTCCATGAAAAAAAATTATACTATTTTAAGTCACTGGCATTTTAGAAAGTCTATCCTTAACTTTAACAGAAAACTATAGACATATTTTAAAACATAAATCAAAGCTATTTATGCCTCTAAATAACAATTTTACACAAGTGGTTCAGTGGTTTAATAGTTTTAAACATCAAATGTTTGTTCCTCATGATTTATGTAATTATGATGTTTAGTTCATAATTATAGATTTTGAAGTTCAATTAATTGTAGTAAAAACTATTTTAAATTATTAAAAAGAACTATTTTACATATTAATTCTACTCACCAAAAATGTAATGTGCATCAGTGTCACCACACGATTTTCCCTCTCAAACAAATTTAATAATTAAAATAATTTATATATAACACTTGTTTATGAATAAACAAACAAAATGATTTTGCTTCATAGTGAAAGCTATTTAAATGTTTGGTTACCATTTTAAAATTAATATGAATGTAATATATATATATATAAATTCAATATGAAATAGCTCAAATAATGTTTAGTTTGACTTCCAGAGTTGGATGATCAGCAATTTTCTGAAGGTTAATAACCTCGTTTCACTGACCATTCACTGAATAAAAATAAAGAATTTAGGAGTCTCCGGCCCTATTTTGAACACTATTATTTGTGGAAACTGCCCATAAGTCATCTGAAACATTTACGCAGGTTAAAAACTGAGGTAAAGCAGATGCAATCCTGACTAAATGATAACCGCATCAGTGCAAACACACGAGCGCAGTCCGGTTCTCAGAGGACGTGTTGAGTTTCTCTCTCATTAGCAGCACAAAACTGGGATTGAGCCTCGCTGATACAATCAATTCATTCCCAGCTCTATAACGAGTTACGCTGAGCTGAAGAGATCATGTGACCAACACAGAAATACACAGAGATTCATCATGAACAGAGCCGAATGATTCAATCTGTGAGAGTTTCTCATCGAGAAAAACCATTCAGAGAGACTGAGAGTTTAGTAACATCGCTGCGGACGGATATTCTGTACAATAAACTCTTTAATAAAAACATTAAAATAGTTCAACTCAATTTAAAATAGATCTCTATTTACTGCGTTCTGCTTGTGGAATGAACGAGGAGGATTTTTTAATGCAGTTATCACTCATTGTGATCATAACAGTCCATATATATATATATAATTAAATTGATTTCATTGTTATTTATTTATTTGAGTACATACTGATTGTTCACAATACAGATGGAAATATAAAACTTAATTAACAAGAATTTCAAAGTGCTTTTTTATCTAATCATAAAGTTCCCCAAGTAAACAATAATCCCCAGTGTATTGACTTTTAAAGTCACTTTTTGTCTATTCATCTGCCTCAATAATGTCTTTTCTCAGCAAATACTGGTTTATGAGATTAAATATGATCAGTTCCATTGATAAATCAGCATGCTATTATGGATTACAGCCCTATATTTCATGCCTTCTCATGTTTGCAGGAGCATCTGGAGCTGAAGAGCCAGTCAATCATTAATGGTCTGGAAGCCATTAGCAGACGCACTGGAGGAATCAGACATCAGCGGAGTAAACTGCACCTCCCCAGAGACACACACACACACACACACACACACACACACACACACACACACCAATATCAGCATCTGAATTCAGCATGAACGGAGCTGAACTGGACGTCAAATACTGCACACATCTGAGGAGTGAGCTAAACATGGCCATTTGACTCATATATAAATATAAAAATGGGCATTTGAAGAGTGAATATATCTAAACGCATCATAAAAATGACATGACATCATATGTACGAAGGGTCTCAAATGAAGACCAGAACGAGCAGAACCAGACCAGAGATCAGAAACACATACAGTACGAGTGTGTGGGCAGAAAGCAAATATTGAGCAACTCTTACACTGTGTTGCATGACTCTCCACACAATCCTCTGGCAAGCATTAAAAAACAGGGAGAGAGAAATGAAGGCATTCATACACAACGGGTCCAAAAGTCTGAAAACACATTGATTATTGTTTGTTTATTTAACCGGGAAAGTGTTGATGACTTTAAGAGTCACGGAGACTGATCAACTAACTAGATGAAAGAATAAAATAATACTTTTATTCAGTGAGGATGCATTCAGTTGTGAAATAGTATTAGAGTGTAAAATAGCTGTTTTCTATGCAAATATATTATAAACTGTATTTAGGGGTTCGAGCGCTGAAGGATCAGCATTCTCCCACTAAAAGTGATTCGACAGACCAAAGCGTAAGTCGTAGAGACTTTGAGGGATGGTAGTGCTCACACCGTCTACAACGCCACGAAGTCTCGGCTCGATCGACCTGACGGGGGCGCTACAGCGGATTTGCTCGTCGTTACAGCGAATCTTGGAAAAAACGTACTTTTGCGAACTAGTTCTTGGTCTTTGGCCCGATCGTAACCAAACCAGTGCAGCGAGGTTCTCTGAAGTCTGATTGTCAATAATTATCAGAGCCACTTTTACTAAAATGGCTATAACTGGTGAACAGAATGAGATATTTTCACCAAATTTGGTACACCCATGTAAGAGCTCATTCTGTGGTCGCGTGAAAAAGGACGCAGCAACTGGCCACTTGGTGGTGCTATAACTGAAAAAACAAAAAACAAAAAAACACATGAAAACAGCTATAACTACTTCCAATTGAAATTGGCATGCAGCGTCTTTGTCCGAGGTGTCATGACTGTCTATGAGGACATTGACGCATCTCAAAAAACATGTCCGCCATCGGCCAGTGAAGTTGAGCAGCTATCAGACAAGGTTAACGGAGGCCGATCAGAACGAAAGTCGCTGGGCCTGTTTGACTCGCGGCCCTAGAGACCTGTGAGAAATTCTAAAGAAATCAGCCACAGGGGGCGACTTAGTGTTTTTCACATGCGTAAAGGATCATGTATCGCACACGCCCACGACATTCATACCACATGGTAGGACTCCTCATTCTGAGCAACTTTGCCTCTAGGACCGAATCGTTCATTAAATATTTGAGATTATTTCAAAAACCAACTTTGGTGAACTAGTCCTAGGTTTTTGGCTCAACCTCGATAACTGTTAAAAAGCTTTAAAAACGATATATTTACTATGGTAAATTGCCTGTATTTGCTGTAAATGGTCTTTTCCATCTATGATTTAGATGGTTAGAGGCTTTCTAATTAAAACATTATATCTTTTTACAGATGTGCTTAAAGGCCTTAAAGCGCTTGAACCCCGATAATCGATGCTCGCAGCTATATTTTATTCCTGTGATCAAAGCTGAATTTTCAGCATCATTACTCCAGTCTTCAGTGTCACATGATCCTTCACAAATCATTATGATATGATGATTTGCTGCTCAAGAAACATTTATGATTATTATCAATGTTGAAAACGGTTCATATTTTTGTTGAAAACCGTCATACATTTTATTTTTCAGGATTCTTTGATGAACAGAAAGTTCAGCATTTATTTGAAATAGAATCTTTAGTAACATTATAAATGTCTTTACTGTCACTTTTGATCAGTTTAATGCATCCTTGATGAATAAAAGTATTAATTTCTTTAAAAAGAAGTATGATGTTTATGTAGGCAGCAGGTTTGGAACAGAGCCTGTTCATCCCGCAGGTGCTTCAGTGTGATCCCAGTGTGTTTCTCTCTTACCAGGCGGTCCAGTCGAGCGCCGGCCGAGGCGGTGGGAAGCTCCTCAGGGCTGTAGGGGCTGAAGCGGCCACTGAATGTGTCAGGGACGCCGCGGGCAGACCGGCTCATTCCTGAAGGCTTCGGCTGGCCACAACCTTGGAAAACCTGCAATTACATGGAGAGGACATGATCTAGGAGTCTGTCTGCATACAGCTGAAAGGAGAAAGACAAACACTGACCAGCGCTATTCTCACTCAAAAATAAAATGACGAATGAAAACAAAATAGTCACGTCCAAGTTAGCTGAATCTATCATGCCTAAAGTTAGATTCATTCCTGACCACATGTTATTTCATGGCTTTAAATCAGAGCCGTAACCACCGCAGGCATTGAGGGAAACATCATGAATAGAATTCACAATAGAGGTTGACTGATATGTGACTATATTCCAACAATAATCGCAATTTACAATACCAGATTTATTAGACAACTAGATTAGGAAGAACGCTAGAGAAGAAGAGAAATACAAAAAAAGAAATGCATAAGAGAAAGTATTTTAGCATCCGAAAAATTGCACTTACACCTTTAACTATTCCACAAAACTGAAATCCCGTGCGGGCCCTGGATAACGCCGTCTCCTGCCAGTTAACCATACTTTGCAGTTTTTTCTTCTCCAGAAACTGTGATTAGTGGCGGAGTCAGAACGCACAGAGATGCTTTAGTGCCTGAACAGCGAACTACAAATTTCTGACCATCCGCAACTATGTTGTTAAAAATAAGACTGGAAGCGGGATGACAGGGTTCGGGTTTTGGACCTGTGTGCAGTGAAGCCCACAGATGGCTAAATTCTAGGCTTGCTTGTTCAAGACATGATGACTATGGATGGCGGGTGGAGGACAGACCTGATAGGAGAGCTGCATGCTGTTCTCCTGCATGTTCATGATGGCTTCGGATATCTTCACATCGATGGGCTCCATGACAGACTCGATGTTGAACGGTCCCTCTAGTCGCTCCGTCAACAGCAACATGGCATCTGTCAAAACAGACGGAGAGATTCTGTGTTATTTAATAGTGTCTGACAGAGACCTGCAGAAAACAGAAGCATTGTTTTAGGTTAATGCAGTGCATTTGGTTAACAGCTAACATCATTTCAAAAAAAAAAAAAAAAAAAAGTAAAAATAATGCAAAAGTGGTCCCTAAAATATGCTTTTTCTTTTTAGGCAAAATATAATTTCTAAAAAAAAAATACGAAAAAGAATGCAAAAGTGGTCTTTAAAATAAAGAAAAATTTTCTTTCCAAAAATATAAAATATTTTATATATATATATATATATATATATATATATATATATAATGTGTATTACTATTTTGATGTTTTTACTCAACCATAAAGATATTTTTCAAATTCCAAGTTAATTAAAGTAAGCTAATTGTGTTCAGTGGATGGATGCACATAATGTGCTCTAATATTTCCACAGGCCATCCTAATGTCAGCTGACATGGGTGTGGCAACAGATCTGTCCACAAATATGATGGAGGAAAACATTTTTGTCATGTCAACATCTATTTTCCCAGGCGTGGACTGCATGTCTAAAGACCCAAACGCCGCAGAAACCTCCAAACATGATGTGGAGAGGCGCAGCAGCTGGGCAGCAGAGCGCTGGCATCACACTGCTTTAATAATACACTGGCCAGACAATACGGCTCCACTGGGATGCAGTAAACAGTAATCGGACAGAAAACCATTAGGAATTTCCTTATCACCTTTTCAGAAACTTTCACTCAAACTCGAAGAATGTTTCCATGGTTTCCAAATGAATAAAAAAAGTGTCAAGAAAATGTTATATTATAGAAATAATCTAGATGGATATACTTTATATACTTTATACTTTATACATATATTTATATGAAGACTTGTCTCTTAGTTGTTTTCTGTGATGTCTTAATAGTTTTGCTTTTTTTTTTTTTTATGGATTCTATCCCAGAATGGACTCTGGAATAGTATATTAACATTGCATTGCAGCTGAGCGGCTCTGCTTTTACTGTGGCAGCAACAAATGGGGAACGCGGTACTTGCACAGTGGCTGCTACACCAGAGTTCACGCCAGAGTCCTCGGCCTTTACGTCCGCCACGCCAGAGTCCTCGGCCTTCACGTCCGCCACGCCAGAGTCCTCAACCTTCACGTCCGCCACGCCAGAGTCCTCAACCTTCACGTCCGCCACGCCAGAGTCCTCGGCCTTCACGTCCGCCACGCCAGAGTCCTCGGCCTTTACGTCCGCCACGCCAGAGTCCACGGTCTTCACGGTCTTCACGTCCGCCACGCCAGAGTCCTCGGCCTTCACGTCCGCCACGCCAGAGTCCTCGGCCTTCACGTCCGCCACGCCAGAGTCCTCGGCCTTCACGTCCGCCACGCCAGAGTCCTCGGCCTTCACGTCCGCCACGCCAGAGTCCTCGGCCTTCACGTCCGCCACGCCAGAGTCCTCGGCCTTCACGTCCGCCACGCCAGAGTCCTCGGCCTTCACGTCCGCCACGCCAGAGTCCTCGGCCTTCACGTCCGCCACGCCAGAGTCCTCAACCTTCACGTCCGCCACGCCAGAGTCCTCAACCTTCACGTCCGCCACGCCAGAGTCCTCGGCCTTCACGGCCGCCACGCCAGAGTCCTCAACCTTCACGTCCGCCACGCCAGAGTCCTCGGCCTTCACGTCCGCCACGCCAGAGTCCTCGGCCTTCACGTCCGCCACGCCAGAGTCCTCGGCCTTCACGTCCGCCACGGCAGAGTCCTCGGCCTTCACGTCCGCCACGGCAGAGTCCTCGGCCTTCATGGCCGCCACACCAGAATCCACGGCCTTCACGTCCGCCACGCCAGAGTCCTCGGCCTTCACGTCCACCACGCCAGAGTCCTCGGCCTTCACGTCCGCCACGCCAGAGTCCTCGGCCTTCACGTCCACCATGCCAGAGTCCTCGGCCTTCACGTCCGCCACGCCAGAATCCACAGCCTTCATGCCCGCCACGGCAGAGTCCACAGCCTTCACGTCCGCCACGCCAGAATCCACAGCCTTCATGGCCGCCACACCAGAGTCCTCGGCCTTCACAGCCGCCACGGCAGAATCCACGGCCTTCATGGCCACCACGCCATTCTGTCACCTGATGGAGTTTGAGTTCCTTGCCACTGTCGCCTCTGGCTTGCTTAGTCTGGGATATTTAATATTCAATATTAATTCACTAAATATTGATCTGACTGTACTGACGCTGTTGTATGAGATTATTTTTCTGTTTTGTAGAAACAAAGCTGCTTTTATTCTTTGATTCTAAGATTAAAAATACACCAAAATTGCCTAAATTGAGTTTTGTCTATGAAAAGAGAAACGGGCAACCCTGTCTGAGAACAGCAGCACCACAGCAGCATGATTATATTCCTGCACACAGAAAATGACTGCAATATTTATATGACATGATGTTATGTTGGTACTGAAGCAGGAGCCCAACATTATCCCAGAGCGCAGCTGTGAGCTATTAAGCGTTTCCGGCCATGTCCTCCAGCAGCTCTCTCAATACTTGTTAGTATTTGTTTAACCCCGTCTGTGAGATCAGGCTCAAAGCAGACAGCTGTGACTGAATCCGCAGGCAAAATCACGGGTCATGAATGTCACAGAGGAAACATGCTTTTATCACCCAACACACTTCAGAACACCCAGACACTGTGTTTAAGAGATATAAAAGGAATCAAACTATTACCCTGGGCAACAAGTGCACTAGTGTTTAAACAGAAAAGACGCAAGATTCTACGGTTCAAAAGTGTTTTCGAAAGAGTCTCTTCTGATCACCAAAGCTGCATTTACTTGATCAAAACGACAGTAAAAATTGTGAAAGAATTCCAATGTAAAAAGAGCTGTTTTCTATGTGAATATATAGTAAACTGTCATTTATTTATTCCTCTCTCTTTTAAAAGCAGATAAGTCTTTTTATTTTGCTGTTCTAATTATGCATGATTATATAGATAGTCACATTTTATGAACTGCATTTACCATTGTTTTCCTACTGACTTGTTTTCCTCTTTATTTTTCTCGGGTCATTACCCACCAGTCGAGAAACATTTACTAAATAACTAAATAATACACTGGAGACTGGCTATGAAGTATTTTTTACATATCAACAGAAGGTTAGTTTGAGAATGTCCCTTCATTAATCTTCAGATAACTCTCGGGTCGTTCTGTCTGTCCTGTAATAAAGCACGATGATCTCTTATTCATGAGCAGCTCTTCTCAGGCACAGGAAATGTTCAGGCTTGAATTTTCATGAATTGTGAAGTTGTGGCTAGATCTTGTTACCTAATGAAACAAATCATGCGATTAAAAAGAAATGAGCAAATAAAATCAATAAGGATCTGTTTACACTTTGGTAACAAAGGACTGCAGAAAGGGCAAGAGTAATTTGCGTGTTTGCCAAACACCAACAAGGATAAATAGGAACATAAATTACAAGAAAAAGCTGAACAGGATACAAAAGTTTAGCAAAACTTAATTTTGGTTTTAATGACTTCACTATTAGGGCTGCACGATTAATAGTATTTTACAGTTTGCTGAGAATAATCTGTGTTGAGTTTAAATTCAACGTATCACTCGAGTCCTGTGAATGGAAGCTCAAGATCTATTTCTGTCGGCTCGGGACACTCGCTCTCCTCTCGCTGCGTGTGTGTGCGCTGAGATTTCCCCAAGGACAAAAAAAAACAGACACAAATGAGCCAACAGATGACAAAAGTACAGAGCTTGGACAGCAGCTCAGATCATTCCTTATAGAAGAACTCTATCAAACTGGCGGTCAGAGAATAATTCCCCTGGATATGACTCCATGTTCTGAAGGGTCACACTAGGACTTCAACCGGACTTCCCCTTCCAGCCAAGTCATTTCAACACAGACCGCTCTATGGAAGCGATATTAAAAACGTCCCACAAAGCCCATGTCAGCCAAACCGAAGCGCTGCCCAAAATCTGCCTGGAATACCCGGAGAGAAACATTCCTGAACTGCCTTCCTCGCAGGAGCTCCACAGCAGCTGTACGCTGTTTTATGTGAAAGTAAAATCTATTTAACCCACTTCCAACCTTACACTCTTAAAAATTAAGGGATTTTTCACAGCAATGCCATAGAAGAATCATTCTGCGTTCCCCAAACAACCTTTTTTTTAGTGTGAAGAACATTTTAATAATCTTAAGAACCGTTTTTCCTTTGTGGCTTTATGGATGTTAAAGGTTCTTCATGGATCCATCGATGCCAATAAAAAAAACTTTATTTTTAAGAGTGGCGCAGACTGTAGCACCTTTATGGGGTTAATAGTTCACCCAAAAATTAAAATTCTGTCATTATTTATTCAGCCTCACGGCGTTCCAAACTCATACCGCTGTTGTTTTTTCAGAATCTACAGTGCGCAGCATAAATGAGTACACCCCTTCTGAAACTTCTGAAAGTCATTACTTAGAAGACATGTTAGGGTTCTTTAGAGATGTAATGTTCCAGCAAGTCTGCTTAATCAATTACCTAAGAAGCATGTCAAAATTATTCAGGAAAATAAGATTCTCTTATCAAGGTGATAAAATGTTGTGTAGCAAAAATAAGTACACCCTCCTAAAAGTTACTACATAAAATGAAATACAAATGTTCTGGTGTAAGTTTAACTCGGTGTTTGATCAACAGGTAAGTTTGTTGAACCAAAACATTTATAGAAAAGTAATATCTTGACAATTAAAAGTGTTATATAGCCCACTGAATCATTCTCAGACTTAATGGAAGCACTTGGGAGAGAACTGTCAGGAGACTCAATTCTTAGCACAGACGAGGACAAGAGGATCACCAAATCATTGTTTTAAGTGTGAAAATATAGCAAAAGTAATACAGAAATTCAAAAACAATGGACTTGTGACAATAATCAGGCCCTTTCGTTTAGTGATGGGGGATTTTTTTTGCTAGACAAAGAGCAGGAGAAATGCCAAGCGAGTGTCTCAGAGCCAGCAAAAGCTATGAAAAGAGTGAGTGTTTATCTCACAGAGTAAGATGCAGCCTGCAGAAATGACATGGTTGTTGTTCTCACTGGAACTACCTACTGTAGCCAAAGCACAATAACGTCACTTAGCCATTTCCAAAGCCCATATTTACAAAATATAGATTCTGGGAATCAATATGTTGGTCTCATGAGACCAAATCAATCATTTTGGATCTAACAGCATCAGAAATGTTGTGGTGTTGCTAGAGGAGGAGTACAGTGAGAAGTGCCTGGTTCCCACGGTAAAGTTCAGTGGTAGTAAAGCTCTTATATAGGGATGTATGAGTGCTGAAGCTGTGAGGGAGTTGTGCTTTATCAATGCGGTCATGAATTCACACACCACTGTGTGATTTAATACACAAACTTGAAACAGAAGAGGTTACCCTTTCCTCATTCCCTGTCATTTCACCTCAGAGCCTTCCCAGCTTCATATTAAAGCTCTGATACTAAAGCTCTGTCCTAAACTCGCACAGAAAATGTTTTAGATGACGAGTTGAAACACTACGGCCCAGATTTACTAAGCCTTTTTTGGAGTGTGCTAATATACACTCACAATGTAATGTAATGATGATCATAACATTTATCTCCATTCCTTCCAAAACCTCAAATTGCCAGAGAGTGATTGATCTTTTATAAATCGTTCAAATATTGGTGTCCAGGACACTGTGAGCGCTGACATATGTGACAAGGTGACGTATGATATCTATCATTCCTGCTCCTTCAGGTGTGTTTCAGCTCTTACCGATGTACCTGCTCCACTCCGGGTCCAGATCGGCCTGGTCAGCCACACAGCCCTTCATCACGTCCAGACAGTATCCGCTGCAGGGCTTCAGCGTGGACAGACCTCGACACTGAGAGCAGTACAGCATCCTCGTGAAGCTGCCGACACACGCCGGGCTCATGCTGACCTGAGACACGAGACGCGTTTCTTAATTTAGACAACTTTTAAAACCAAAATTACGAGGCAGCAAAGACATAAACACACATGTGAGTTCAAGAGAACTGAACTACAAGTGTGAGGAGTGATACAAACACCACTACAGGTCAATCGTTTGGAATAATTAAGATTTCTTTCTGAAAGAGTCTCTTCTGCTATATAGTAAAAATATAGTGAAATATTATTCCAATGTAAATCAGCTGTTTTCCATGTGAATATATAGTAAAGTGTAATTTATTCAGCATCATTACTCCAGTCTTCAGTGTCACATGATCCTTCACAAATCATTCTGATATGATGATTTGCTGCTCAAGAAACATTTATGATTGAAAACCGTCATATTTTTGTGGAAACCGTCATGCATTTTATTTTTCAGGATTCTTTGATGAACAGAAAGTTCAGCATTTATTTGAAATAGAATCTTTTGAAACATTATAAATGTCTTTATTATTGCACTCTGATGTAGCAGCTCACCTCAGACACCCTGCTGGCCACGTCCCGTCCGACCGCGAGGCCCTGGACAAACGTGCGCGCTGCAATGAACGCTCGTGTAACCTGAGACTTCAGCTTCTTGGGAACGTCTCCGAAGGGCTTAAGCTGATCCATGTACTTGCTGATGCATTCCAGATAGTCTTCAGTGATGAGATACTGGGAGTTCAGCAGCTGGAACATGCGCTCCAGGAGACGCGTCCAGAAGTCGTTCAGCATCTCCTCCAGATTGACGTTGCCGCCGGTGTAATATCGCTTCAGCTCGGAGAAAAGGCCCTGGAAGACCTCAGCGTTCTGCAGGTAGGGCTTTCCGTAAGTGCGTAAGAACATCTCGTTCAGAGAGCGCTCCGTGTTCTCCAGCAGCTCCAGGAAGAAGTCTGTCAAAGCAACAAATAGGTTTTTGAGGAAAACATTCCAGGATGTTTCTCCATATAGTGGACTTCACTGGGGTTCAGCGGGTCCAAATGTCAGTTTCAGTGCAGCTTCACGATCCCAGACGAGGATTTATCTAGAGAAACCATCAGACATTTTCTAAAGAAAATAAACATTATATACTTTTTAACCACAAATGCTCATCTTGCACTGCTCTGAGCCACGCATGACGTAATCATGTTGCGTCTGCGTCATGTGACCTTTCCCACATGATTACGTCATGCGTGGAGCATCGCAGAGCAGTGCAAGACGAGCATTTGTGGTTAAAAAGTATATAAATGTTGATTTTTGTTGATAAAATGTCCGATGGTTTCTCTAGATAAGACTCTTATTCCTCGTCTGGGATCGTGAAGCTGCACTGAAACTGACATTTGGACCTTCAACAAAGCAACAAGAAAACCTCATAAAGATGGATTTTTTTCAATTCGAAGCTCAAATAATCATACATAACTGAACCAAAACGGTCACAAAACACTCTTATAAACAAGCCGAAAGTACAGCCACTGTGTTTTTATCAGATCATCATGTGACGAACTGTTTCCAGACAAAAGTTGAGGCTTCAAACCTTCTGTGATTATTCTGTAAAAACACGATTCTTTAACGCCATTTAGAGACTCATTTGTTACGTCAGGAGGTATTTTTGCTTGTTTTCTCTAATTTCAGCAGAATAATCTGAGAAATAATATTACTTGATGTATATCTAGCACTAATAATTCATACTCTCAGTAGTCGAGTCCAGACAGAGATTCACATTATCAGTGCCGTGAACAGCCTAAATGACGCAGCTTTCTCCAAAACTTATATATCATTAAATATCAAGAATAAATATTACTGCGCCCCTAGGGTTAAATTTGACACGATGTTATAACAGTTACCCGACAGCTGTGCAGCGTTTCTCTCCTGTCACTGATATACACTGTCTACAATCATAACAGTTGCATCTTCATGATAATATTCATATTGTCAAAATATGCACATTTCCAGGAAGGACACTGAAAGATGTCCACCATCCAATCAGTGAAGGTTACAGAACAAATCGTACCATCAAACCTTTTATGTCCGCTCACAAACGCGTTCCTCAGCTCCTCGCTGGTGTCGTCCATCAGCTTCTCAAAGTCACGAGAGCTCCTGCGGCTGAAGATCTCCTCCATCTCTGCGTTACAGCAGGATCTCTGAGGAGCGCAAACACGCAGATTCACTCCTGCAGACCAGAGACACGCTTCAGAGTCACTGAAAACACTGAGCAGGACAGAGGAATTCATACTTTTATTCATCAAGGACGCATTAAACTAAGCAAAAGTGACAGTAAAGACACTTTTTATTCATCAAAGAATCCTGAAAAATAAAATGTATGACGGTTTTCAACAAAAATATGACTGTTTTCAACATTGATAATAATCATAAATGTTTGTTGAGCATCAAGTCATCATATCAGAATGATTTGTGAAGGATCATGTGACACTGAAGACTGGAGTAATGATGCTGAATAAATTACACTTTACTATATATTCACATAGAAAACATTGGAATAATATTTCACTGTTTTTGATCAAATAAATGCAGCATTTGTGAGCGGAAGAGGCTCTGTAATCTGTCATTTCCATATTTTTGTTTTGTATTTGCATATTTCATTTCATTGCATATTTTTTGGGTTCAAAGGTTTCCTAAATTGCAATTGTTTTTGAACTGAGCACAGATCATAAACACGAAATTATGACTAGTGATCATTCAACACTTCAAATTCATTTTAAAGGAATAGTTCACTGAAACAATTACAGTTTTTGTTCATCATCATCATCAATCTTTTATTTTTTTTATTATTATTTTCTGTGAGGAGGCAGAATGTCTGAACAACAAAAGTGGATGATTTATACTGCCAAGATTAAAAATAAAATCAAATAAGAGGTAAAATGAGGTAAAACTAAACTAAAATAAAAATTAAAGCTAAAATTAAATTAGAAACAAAAGAAAAACAAAATCATAATTAAATTAAATCGACAATATCATAATGACTTCAATTTAGATTTAGGAAATAAAATATTTTAAACAACATGAGCACGAATAAATAATGAGGACCGGGTGAATTATTCCTTTAAAGTCAACCTAGAAACTCGAACCTCTTTCTAAAACTAAACCGTAGGATCACTCGTCTGTCTGTCCACATCCCGTTTTTAGACCTTCGTTTCCATTCCTGCCAATCAGGGAGGAGGGCTTGTTTTCTTGTCTTCAAGGCCTCTTAGCTTTCCGTGTCTATTTAAGGCTCAAAATAATAAAAACGTGATGTCTGCCATAAAGCAGAAATGGCATTAAACCACCTCTGTATGCGTTTCATCTGCATGAAGATATGTGACCGTACGTTTGTCTGTCAGCTCTGTAATAAAGTCAACATGAAAAAGCGTTTTAATACTGCAAACAGGGTCAGTGTTGACTATAAAACAATGTCAGAAAGAGACCTCGTTGATGAAGGACTCTCCTGTCAGTGATTTGTCAGACTGCACACTTCTGACCTCAAACCTCTTACCCGTCAACAGCAATTCAATCTCTGATCATGAAGTCAAGGAGGTCACAGAATAATGTCAACAGTGTTATTTCTGAGAATCACAGCACGCATTCAGACACCAAACATCATTCTGTGTTCAGAACTGCAACACTTCTGAGCGTGTGCGAGAGTCCGGCATGCGACACAACGGACGCCTCGCCACGCGGGTTAAATATACGTGTGGAGAAGCTCTGATGACAAGCGCCTGAGATGCTGACAGATCTTCTCAAAATGCAACAGGGTTCAATTCATAATTAACCTAGACTTAGTTTAGTTTTCAGTCTCATCTCAGAGTAACTTCAGGTTGCGCAGCTCCAGTTGAATCAGCCTTTTACAACGTGACAAATGCTAAGCTTGGAGATGGATTGACACGCAAAACTTTTAAATATTGTGTTAATATTGTCACATTATCCTTATACTGTAATCATTACGAGCACAAGTTGACATCGCTGTCTGATTACGTTAATATTTATATAATACGGTCATCTGGACATTTCCTGTTAAACTGCTTTGAAACTGTATGAAATGTGAAAAGCACTAGAAATAAACTTGAATTGAATTAATTAAATACGGCACTAACCAATTATACTAATTATATGCAAACTTTAATATTGCAATATTATGAAGACTATTTCATGTATGTCTCATTACTAAGGTCCTATGAAATACATTTTATTTTTTCCCAAATTCCATTTTCCCTTTTTAATTTTTCTGCATTATTTTAAATGGTAAAAAGAAATTTTAATAAGGACCCTAATAAATCCGAAATATTTTTCTGAAATTCTGGATTCCATTTTAATGGTTTAATTAAATTTTAAAAGCATGTCTAAAACATTTGAATTCATAAAACTTTATCACAATTTGTTTTACAATAATAGAGCACTATGAAATGTTTTATGATTTAATGCAAATTTATTATCAAAGACGCTGGTAATCACGGCATAAAACTTTTAAAATCTAAATAAATAAAAATGTAATAAATCCTTTTTTTTTTTTTTTTTTGGGCAAACAGTGCCATGTAACAGGTTTACTGTGAAAATTAAAAATGGAAGAGAAATTGTGTGAGATTTCTTAAAAAATAAGGTTTTACTGTAAGTGACATTCAGTGTGTTATACTGTATGCCTTTATTGATTCTGCAGTTCCATCGGTCTCAGAAATCACAGGCTCCTTCAATACACACTCCTTACACACGATTTACACACACTTTACACACGCCTTACACACGCCTTACACACGCCTTACACACGCCTTACACACGCCTTACACACGCCTTACACACGCCTTACACACACACCTTACACACACTCCTTACACACGCCTTACACACACTTTACACACAGTCCTTACACACGCTTTACATACACTCCTTACACACGCTTTACATACACTCCTTACACACGCTTTACACACAGTCTTACACACGCTTTACACACAGTCTTACACACACTTTACACACACTTTACACACAGTCCTTACACACACTTTACACACACTTTACATACACTCCTTACACACGCTTTACACACAGTCCTTACACACGCTTTACATACACTCCTTACACACGCTTTACACACACTCCTTACACACGCTTTACATACACTCCTTACACACGCTTTACATACACTCCTTACACACGCTTTACACACAGTCCTTACACACGCTTTACACACAGTCCTTACACACACTTTACACACACTTTACACACACTTTACACACACTTTACACACACTTTACACACGCCACACGCCACACACACTCCTTACACACGCTTTACACACACGTCTTACACACACTTCTGGTCCAACACCCATTTCTTACGGTCCAAAATCCTTGCAAACTCGCAAACCACAAAATAATGTGAAAGCGGTGAAGGTTTGGTTGAACTTTTACCAGGAGACAACCTTGAGATTATTATTTTTAAAACAAACCAACAATTAAAGGCATGAGTCATGAATAAAGGTCTTGCTCATATTCTAACCACTGGTGTTACGAATGTGCCACGACATGAAAGTCTGGTAATATATGCAAAATAATAACATTATTCTCTTTAGGTTTCTTCGATTCAAACCCGATCGCTGAAGCTAAACTCTAACTCAAAGCAAATCTTACCAGCAGTTTACAGGGTCAAAAATGTTGTGTTATTAGAGAGAGGGAGATTTTAATTATTACCAGCTAGCAATTATTGGTCCATCTCTAGTGATCGGATTTAGTTGCTCAAATAAACCTGAGAGAGCACCTGAAATCCAGCATTAACGAACACCTGCTGGCTCAGAACTGACGGAGAAAGCTTTAAAATCTCTACTTTCAGAACATGTTTTTGTGTGGCATTGGGTGTTCGGTTTATCATAATGCTTTTCTAAAACAACGAGAATTAAACATCAGAGAGTACAAGTTGTCAATTCACATTATTACCAATATGTCTTTAACTACAAACAATGGAGAAGCCAAACTCAGAGTTGGAACTGAAACAGATATTTGGGGTAACGACCATCTACACGAACTACTAATGAGCTACAGAACATTCATTTCACCAACATGCCAATATGCCACACTATATGGGGTAAGATGTCACAAACTATTAGGCTTTTCAGGTAAATGTAAATAATAATTCATGAAAAACCCAAAGTGTAATAGCCAACTAAAAATGCAATGTTGTTCACAGTACATGATATGAAAATCACTCATTGTACAGTGACATTAATGTGGTTTTATTGTGTTCATTTGTTACCGAACAGATATTGTACACTTAGCCTGGAGGACAGAATTAAATATTATATTAATCAAATTTAAAACAAGCACGGACAGTTACTGAGATGCAGATTGTGACAACTTGCCCCGGCCTCCCCTATTTAATCACAGTGTTTAATTCCACTGGTACCTGATGTTTCCTCGGTGGGAACACTGTCAGGACTGTATCCCAGAGCAGTGAACGCGTCTTTCACCTGACTGCAGTTCAGCGCGTTCAGATCCGCTGCGACCGGCACGCGCAGAACCAAGAGCGCGCACAGAGCGGCAAACATCACGAGCTCCGGTGAAATCTGTTGCTTTATTCCGCGGCAGATCCTCGGCATGGAGTGGATCTATAAAGAAACGCGCCGACACCTCCAGAGACTCTATTTGGGAGTAAAAGCAGCGGAAACCATCGCGCGTGGAAGAGGCGCAGTGATGCGCGTGAACCTGCAGCTGTCAGTCAGATCCTCCTTAGAGCTGGAACTTCACTTCAGACTTTTTCCCGACTGCTCGCCGGTTGTGACTGGGAGAAAAAGCGATTTTACCGCGGACAACGTGCGTTATACGTCATCAAAACGTCCCGAACGTGCTCCGTTTTACATTATTCCAGTGCAACGGAAGGAATAACTACTCATCAGCCACGACTTGCAGGGAATATCATGAGGGAATAATTAAATAAAGCGATTTGCGAATTGAGGAGAGGGTCTGAACCCCATGATCTTTCTGCTTGTTCATCATCCTCGTCTTTTTGAGCTTCTGCCCAGATAACAAACGTTCTGACAAAGTTATGAACACACATTATTTCAGTAACATGAACATTTTTATTCCCTTAAAATTTGTACTGGACATTTTAACATTAAGATATAACGTTAAATGTGAATAACTGATTCTTGAGATAAGGGACAAAACATTTTAGAAGTTAGTTTTTGTTATTTAATAATAGATTATTTTTAAACTGATATATTTGTAGATAAAGGTTTTAGCTAATGAATCATGAAAGGGAACAGGTTTTTCTGAAAAAAAATTTTTTTCTTCCCCCCTTTCTAAAAAATGTACATATATTCACGTTGGAATTTAATTTGTGTCAACTCGGTCACATGAATTAAAAAGCATGATATTTTAATTTGATCCATCCAGCAACAGTGTAAAATCTTCAATTATGTATTAATGGTGTTCAGTAAAGGAGCTAAGTGAAAAAATAAACCCTCTAAAAATATTTTCTTGGGTTAATGTTATGAACAATCCAGTTCTTAAATTCCTTAATTCTCTACCCTCCTTTTTAATATTAAACATATATAACCAATGTTCTTAGGTAAATCAGATGTGATATCATGTAGTTCAGTTGATGTTTTAATATTAACAAAAACTGACGGTCTTGACAAGTACTGACGGAGTTGACAAATTCTGACTGTGCTGACAAATACTGACGGAGTTGACAAATACTGACGGAGTTGATAAGTACTGACGGAGTTGACAAATACTGACAGTGCTGACAAACACTGACGGAGTTGACAAGTACTGACTGTGCTGACAAATACTGACGGAGTTGACAAATACTGACGGAGTTGACAAATACTGACTGTGCTGACAAACACTGACGGAGTTGACAAGTACTGACGGAGTTGACAAATACTGACGGAGTTGACAAATACTGACTGTGCTGACAAATACTGACTGTGCTGACAAATACTGACGGAGTTGACAAATACTGACTGTGCTGACAAACACTGACGGAGTTGACAAGTACTGACAGAGTTGACAAATACTGACAGTGCTGACAAATACTGACGGAGTTGACAAATACTGACGGAGTTGATAAGTACTGACGGAGTTGACAAAAACTGACGGTGTTGACAAAAACTGACGGTGTTGACAAAAACTGACAGTGCTGACAAATACTGACGGAGTTGACAAAAATTGACAGTGCTGACAAATACTGACGGAGTTGACAAATACTGACGGAGTTGACAAAAATTGACAGTGCTGACAAGTACTGACAGTGCTGATGGTGTTGACAAATACTGACAGTGCTGACAAATACTGACAATGCTGACAAATACTGACGGAGTTGACAAATACTGACGGTGTTGACAAAAACTGACAGTGCTGACAAATACTGACGGAGTTGACAAATACTGACGGAGTTGACAAAAATTGACAGTGCTGACAAATACTGACAGTGCTGATGGTGTTGACAAATACTGACAGTGCTGACAAATACTGACGGAGTTGACAAAAATTGACAGTGCTGACAAGTACTGAGTGCTGACAAATACTGACGGTGCTGACAAATACTGACAATGCTGACAAATACTGACGGTGTTGACAAAAACTGACGGTGTTGACAAAAACTGACGGTGTTGACAAAAACTGACTGTGCTGACAAGTACTGACGGAGTTGACAAGTACTGACGGAGTTGACAAATACTGACGTGTTGACAAAAATTGACAGTGCTGACAAATACTGACGGAGTTGACAAATACTGACGGAGTTGACAAAAACTGACGGTGTTGACAAAAACTGACTGTGCTGACAAAAACTGACTGTGCTGACAAGTACTGACGGAGTTGACAAGTACTGACGGAGTTGACAAGTACTGACGGAGTTGACAAATACTGACGTGTTGACAAAAATTGACAGTGCTGACAAATACTGACGGAGTTGACAAATACTGACGGAGTTGACAAAAATTGACAGTGCTGACAAATACTGACGGAGTTGACAAATACTGACGGAGTTGACAAAAATTTACAGTGCTGACAAGTACTGACGGTGTTGACAAAAACTGACTGTGCTGACAAGTACTGACGGAGTTGATAAGTACTGACGGAGTTGACAAGTACTGACGTGTTGACAAAAATTGACAGTGCTGACAAATACTGACGGAGTTGACAAATACTGACGGAGTTGACAAATACTGACGGAGTTGACAAAAATTGACAGTGCTGACAAATACTGACGGAGTTGACAAATACTGACGGAGTTGACAAAAATTTACAGTGCTGACAAGTACTGACGATGTTGACAAAAACTGACGGTGTTGACAAAAATTGACAGTGCTGACAAATACTGACGGAGTTGACAAAAATTGACAGTGCTGACAAATACTGACAATGCTGACAAATACTGACAGTGCTGACAAATACTGACAATGCTGACAAATACTGACAGTGCGGACAAATACTGACAATGCTGACAAATACTGACAGTGCTGACAAATACTGACGATGTTGACAAAAACTGACGGTGTTGACAAAAATTGACGATGTTGACAAATACTGACGGAGTTGACAAATACTGACTGTGCTGACAAATACTGACAGTGCTGACAAATACTGACAATGCTGACAAATACTGACAGTGCTGATGGTGTTGACAAAAATTGACAGTGCTGACAAATACTGACGATGTTGACAAAAACTGACGGTGTTGACAAAAATTGACAGTGCTGACAAATACTGATGATGTTGACAAAAACTGACAGTGCTGACAAATACTGACAATGCTGACAAATACTGACAGTGCTGACAAAAACTGACAGTGCTGACAAAAACTGACAGTGCTGACAAATACTGACAGTGCTGACAAATACTGACAGTGCTGACAAATACTGACAGTGCTGACAAAAACTGACAGTGCTGACAAATACTGACAGTGCTGACAAATACTGACAGTGCTGACAAATACTGACAGTGCTGACAAATACTGACAGTGCTGACAAATACTGACAGTGCTGACAAAAACTGACAGTGCTGACAAATACTGACAGTGCTGACAAATACTGACAGTGCTGACAAAAACTGACAGTGCTGACAAATACTGACCGTGCTGACAAACACTGACAGTGCTGATGGTGTTGACAAATACTGACGGAGTTGACAAAGGTCCAGTTGGGGCCAAATATACAGTACATGTAAATAGAATCATAAAACAACATTACAAGAATTCCCCATATGCAAAAACATTAAATCACATTATACAGACTTTTTGAGAGCACTTGTCAACCATCAGACATAAAACCTGGCAGAGTTGACAAAATTAAAAAAAAAAAAAAAAAAAAAACATGTAACCACATGTTGTACAGTGAAGCAATTTTGTTTTATTTCTCAGTTGTAGTTGCCTTAACAAACATATAAAAATGCCAAGATTTATCCCACAACTATTTACAGAAACTATTACACAAGGATTACGGAGTTGACATGTGAAAGCTGCAACCACAGAGACTTCCACATTGTTTGTATAAAATATAATTTAAAAAAACTATAAAACTTCCAGGACTATGTGTCCTACTGTGAGATCCACAATGAGCAGGAAAAAGGAAAGGGGTCCTCAGAGTTAAAGATGACCATGACACCGCCTGATTTATTCAGAATTATAAAAATCCTGACGGAGTTGATTTACTTTTTGTATTGTTTGATATATTACAGATCTCTGCCTTTAAATGTATTTTTTTTTTTTTTATTGCATTTTTAAACACTTTGTTTGGCAATTTTACATTGTGACCTCATGCTGAGGATAGGTTGTATGTATTTTCCAAGTATAGATCATGTACTTAAATATGCTAATAAAATTATTTAAAAATAAAAGCAATGAATGTCCTGAGTATCCAGATTTTCTTTAGATGCAAATTCTTTAAGTATTTTTATTTTGATTCATTTATTTTTGACAGAAAGAGGGCTTTTGGGTGTAGCACATGTTTTGTCCCTTATCTCATGTTCTCAAAACTTATATTAATACAGTTTAGGCCCTAAACATTCACAGTACTGCAAACAAGAGCATTCAAGATTCAAACAGAACGGTTTGAATGGATATACAAAACAAACAATGCTGTTATATAAATCTATCTTTCTCTTTCCCTGTCACTTCCAGTTGTTTTCTACATGCCGTTCTCTGCCAGTCCAGCTGTAGAGATGTTGGTTTCATGCCAACACGCCTTTCGACCGGTTAATAATGAGTTCACTTGGAAAGAGCGGATCTGTCCATGAAGAAAACCATCATTAAGGATGCTTTCATACGAGGCTTGGGAACTATTTCCGCTGGACACAGTTTGGGAGAAAGCCAGATGCTTGTGATCAACCACTTGTATTCATGATAAAATTCTAACTGTATTCTTGTGCTGCTCTTTTAACAAAACTTCTTTTGTTTCATGTTCTCTCATTGAAAACATGGAGAAATCCCAGTCAAATCCTCCGTCTGAAGGACCTATAATGACCTCAATACGTCCACATGCCTGGAGGATGTTATGAAACGCCGCCATTGTAGTCTTGAGTTCTTCACAATATTCCTCATTTAAATAATTCATACGCAGAATAAAGGGGCGGGGTTAGTAGTGTGTTGAAACTGGCAGTTATGGTAAGGGGCGGGACATTCACACCAATCACAACACACTGCTCCAGCCGACCAATCAGAGCACATTGAGCTTTTCAGAAGGAGGGGCTTCATAGAGACAGGAAGTGTTACTGACAGACTGGGAAGAGAGGAGCTGCAACAATGGAGAATATGAGGAAAATAATCAACATTCAATCTAGTAGAGCACAAAAACAAGATCAAGACTCTGAAAAAGGGCATAATAGGTCCAGGAAGATATGCTGATGAGTTCTTTTGAGGCTCTTAATATAAAGCACGTCTCATGTTTAGGAGAACGGTGTCCTCCACTATTTTCAGATGCATTAGCAGTTCAACATCAAAGCACATCAATAGAAAGGGTTAAAAAGAAAGGGTTAAAAATAACTACTAGTCCAAACAGAAATACTGAAAGGGTTATTTTAATCCATTGCATTTTCGATGATCAATGATTTTCAACATCCCAAGCTTGAGATCAGTATACTGAATGTCAGTGTACTCAATGATTAATTCATCATTAGTGGCCTAATATCATGACAAAAGGCCTTGTGAAGGACTGCTTCTCCAAAGTGTCTGTGTTAAATGTCTCTTTCAGCAGTCCCAGTGGCAAATAATAAACATAAAACTAAAGTTTGATGAGAGAAACTGTGACAAATCTTGTCTGAAAGAGTAGAGAGACTGATGTCCTTAGAGTTATTCAGACATATGGAAAATTACAGCAATATTTTCCAGTAAAGATGCTTTGAAACAATGAAAAGTGCTTCACAAATACATTAAGACACAAAAAATCCCTACGCCAAGATTACAGTTGCTTCAAGTCAACATAATGACTGATCCATCCACGAATGAATAAACTGTGCAACAATGATCCCAGATCACTGTAACATGAACACACACAGAACTGAAGATATCTGACTCAATCAGGCTGACAGCTGTCCGTCATTATCATGTTTTAATAAGCAGGGTGCTCATAAAGAGACTAATAACTGCATGAGCTCATGATTAATATGCTTTAAACATTCTGAAATGCTCAACTAACACACAAAACATCTCTGACTCCATTAAATCCACTGACTTACTGGCGTTTGTGCTGCTGCTGCTTTCCCTCCAAAATGATGTCACTTCCTGGAGGATGATGATTGGTTTTATTTATAAAAAAAAAAAAAAAAAGGAACGAGAAGAAACTTTAAACTTCTTGCAAATTAAAATATTTCCCAAGATTTTTTTTCCCATAATGATTATTTAAAATTCAACCCTGCTGATGTCATTGTGGTTAAATAAAACAAATATTATTACCATCTTATACAGTTAGTCTAATATTTTATTCAGTACACAGCAGCATACACCACCAGACAAGTCTGGAATCATTGAGATTTGTTCATGTTTCTGAAAGAGTCTCTTCTGCTCTCCAAGACTGCAGTTATTTGATCAAAAATACAGTAAAATATGTATTTTCTATGTGAATATATAGTAAAGTGTAATTTATTCAGCATCATTACTCCAGTCTTCAGTGTCACATGATCCTTCACAAATCATTCTGATGTGATGATTTGCTGCTCAACAAACATTTATGAATATTATCAATGTTGAAAACAGTTCATATTTTTGTTGAAACTGCGATACGTTTTATTTTTCAGGATTCTTTGATGAACAGAAAGTTCAGCGTTTATTTGATTTCAACTAATGTATCAATTCTAAATATATTTCCACATTTTTTGCACAAAGATCATTATTTTTTAAACATGTTCAAAACTGATATTTAGCTTTGCTTTGTAAACAACAGAAACTTTCACACAATGAAATTGTTTACCTCTTTATATCATGTCATTTTTATAATAGATTCACATATTTTTAGACTAAGACTGATGTAATGAAAAAGACCATTTAAATAAAGTAATAACTCAAAACAGAACCAAAGCGCACATTACAGAAAACACCTGATCAATAGATTTTTTTATATGACCTCATATGCAGGTGTTTCTGCTGAAGCGACAGACTCAGAGGAGTTTAAACACAAAAGCAGGTATTTTCAGAAGTCAATCACTGAGACTCTTCTATACAACAGCGCCATCTAGTGCTCATAACGAGACCTGCAGGTTTCACAAAAAACACTTTAAAAATGCTGTTAAAAACCACCCAAGTTGGGTTGAAAATAGACAAACCCCGCGATTGGGTTAAATGTTTGGGGGTAGTTTTATTTAACTCAACTATTGTTTAAAAATGACTATATGTGCATCTTAAAATGAACCCAAAATAGGTTGGAAATTAAAAATCAGACAATTACTAGAGGCAACAATAATCAAAATATGAACATTAATAACCAACTTAATGTTTAATTATTCATTAAACTTCTTAATAAATGTTAATTTCCAATATACTTTGGATTCATTTTAAGCAAAAAATACAATTTTTAAACAATAGTTGAGTTAAATAAAACTTGCTCCCAAACATTTAACCCAACCACTGGGTTAAAACAACCCAATCGCTGACTCTGTCCATTTTCAGCCCAACTTAAGCCGTTTTAAACCCATTTTTGTTTTTAAAGGAGTGAACCTCTATAACACTATTACAGTATTCTCTTCAGGAAAAAATGCACAAAAAAAATCAAAACTACAGAAATTACCAACAGCCTTATGGGTTTGAATGCATTTAAGTACAATCAAACCACAGAATGGCTTCATAATTTAAAAAAAAAGGTGATATTAAAGTCAATTATCTTTTTAATTTGTTTTATTCTGTGGCAGAAGCAAGCCCTCGTACAGGTATTAAATGCATAAAATTAGTTCATAATTTCCAAACCCGTCAGTGGAGCATGTGACAAACAGACTGAAAACTGAACCTAAAAAACACTCATCTACAAAAGTCATGTTTTAATAAATCACAGGCTAATCTAGCCCAGTATTCAACCGAACAAACAAAAACAGGCTAAATTATTGAAAACCACAGACACACACACGTACATTTAACACTTTTATTGAGATGATCCAACTCCAGCAACAGAAGTTCATTTGAAGACAAGCACACAGGAGCAGCCGGAGGATTCCCACGCTCTTCACAGGCCGGGACAAGTGCAATACTTCCAGCGCAGAGCATTGCGGCCGATCCCGACCTGCGAAGAAAGGGATGCTGGGGGATCTGACGGCGGGAAGCGGAGACTCCTCACTGCTATGATCAGTTTTGCATGGATTTGCACAGCAACGACAGGAACGCTGACTGCAAACCAGCAAAACTAACCAGCACAGACAGACAGACAGGCAGCGTGAGGTCTGGCTCGGCCCGCGGCGCTCGCGTCTAGAAGTACTTGAAGTGCTCACACTGCAGTAGATGAGAGTTAGAGAACTACCTGCACTATAAGCACTTTAATACTGCTGGAACCGGAGTGAGGGACAGCGAGAGACACAAGCAGAGACGCTCAAAGCCAGAAGCACAGGGAAAGACGGGGAAGCAGGCCACCATCAGTTTTGCATAGATTTGCACAACTCAATATTTCTTGTAGTGCAACTACGCAAAACTAGCAGAGAACTGCATGAAACGGAAGGAACGGGAGCAGCCAGTGGGAACAGCAGGGATTGCAGCCCCTTATGCCAGAAGGGGCACTTAGGGCAGTAGGTGCTAGTCTACTTCACTATCTGCACTAAATGCACCTTAGCATAAGCAGTAGTCGACGATGCCGCCGCTCGCAAGCGATCATGTGACCGCAGAGCTTGAAGTGCCTCCACTGCAGTAGATTTAACAGAACTACCTGCACTGTAAGCACTTTGACTCTGCGCCGACACGCCGTCGGACAGATCCACGGGGGACGGGTCGCGCCGAACGCCATCCCGGAAGGTCCTGGATCCAACGTCAGGAGGCGGATCTTCTGAAATGAGCGGGAAAAAGTTAGACTGGTTTCCATTCCGTTTTTAAATTGACATTGACAAAGGTCTTTAAACTGGGCAAGTGCTAGAAAAGTTCAGAGAAGAACTGTAATAAAATACACAAATCAATAAATAACATTAAAACACTGTAAGAGCAAAAAAGAAAGTATTGTCAATAAGTTTGATTTTTAAAATGCGTTTCCTCACAGAATAAACTGGGTCTTTACACCATATATAGATGCCATCTAAGTTTCATAACTTGGAGGTCTAAAACACTGAATAGCTGCGACAAAGTCATATTGGTAAACGCAAAAAGTTTATAAAACGCACGTATTTTTAAGTTAAAACTACAGCGCTTAAGAGATCTGATAAACACCGTAATGTAAATAAGTTTGCTTTTTAAAATATTTCCTTAGTATAAATTGGGTCTTTACACCATAAACTATATAGATGGCTTCTGAATCTCTTGTGGATGGGGGTCCCTTGCACAAATATTTATTCCATGTCAGCAACAAGGCCATTTTCATGGCGAAAAAAAAACAAAAACACCACTATAAAAACGCACAAAGAGGATCATATCTAAAACACTTAAAGTCGGTTATTTCATAATGGTAAACGCACGTGCACGCGCCTCAAAAAAAAAAAAAAACTAGGAAGTGCATTTTTAAATTTAAACTACAGTGCTTAAAAACAAGTCTGATAAGCACAGTACTATAAAGAGCACAAAAAGGAATGTAAATAAATTCGCTTTAAAAAAAAAAAATCAGTAAAAATGTGGTCTTTACACCATAAACTATATAGATGCCTTCTAAATTTCACATCTTGGAGGTCGAAAACACTGAACACAAAGTCGGCTCTCTCACATTAGTAAACGCAAAAACTATCAAACGCACGTATTTTTGAATTAAAACTCGAAGATCTGATAAGTGCAGTACGCAAAAACCGGCGTGCTTCGACGCATGCGCACTCCCGCGAAACGCGTGCACACCCCTCCCCCATGATTTGCACCAATATGGCGCCGAAGAGTCCGCAGTAGTTGTGTTGAGAGAAACAAACCGAAAACAAGGGCAAAGTCAAGTGTTCACGGCTTCCCTTGTTGTTTGGGGTGGGCATGGTAAAGCTAGTCGGTAAAAAAGTGCCGTAAAGTGTGTCGGACGCGCGCTTAAACGCGTTCCGACAACACCAGCCCCAGCCGTTCTCGTTTGTAGTTGAGCACATTTTGCTTTTCAGTTCACAACCGTTCCATTAGCAGCATTTACCCCTTTTGTGGCGTACAGAATGCTTCGAGTTTTATTTTTGAACGCGACCGGCCCAGTGCCTGCGCACATGCAGCAGAACGCACGCTCTCGCGCCGCTCATATTCCCTTATTTCGCGGGAAACCGCTCGCGTTCTGTAACCTGAGGCTAACAAGAACGCCCAGCACGGCTGGTTTCCTACAAAATGTTTAAATGCAGAGTTCAACACAAGTGTGCACGTTTCAACTTGCCGAGAGCTAGCTAGCTTAGCAGTGTTGCTAACGCTGTAGCGCGCGCGCGGCCTGCAGCTGCCCCATGTGCTGTTGCTTTGTTCTGCTGGCAAACGGGCTCAAGCAGCGGTGTTCACGAAGCACAGCAAATAACTCAGCTGGCTCTATGAAAAGTTCTCGAGGAACGGTTCGGAACGCTTTTTAACGCGCCGTTTGCCTGGCGCGAGCGCTAGTTTGGCACTGCAGCAGCCTCGCGCACGCTTTTCAAATCTCCCTCATTCTCACAACTATGGTGGGCTTCCACGCGCCTCTCACAACAGCTAAAACTGCTTCTCCTCATCAGCCGTGTGATGTAATAAACTGAACCGTTCACACAAGAACGTTCTGGACTCCGCGAAGTGAATCGCTCGGGAAAAAAGGCAACAACAGGTTTCATGTCAATAACACGCGCGTAGTAAGACACGGGTTTGTAGAATCCACCATCTTCACTCACTTGTACACACTTACCGTTCGCTGTCATCGCTCCGGGCACATCGTCGAAACTAAACGGCAAACTTGGGAGAAATAAACCATCCCCACGCGACGCGTCCGAGCACGCCGTGGGCAGCGTTACAAAAGCGTAGTAAAATTGCGAAAGTGGCGCGAACGCGCTCAGCTTTTAACCATGTGGTGAATGAAGGGCGGCTCCCGTCGAACGTAAATATCCACAAGCCCAACTCCTTCATTAGCATGAAAAACTACTTCCGATCTCCATCCGCCAATCAAGCAAGCGTTACTACAGTCAAACACTACTGTAAACAACTGCGACCGTGTTGTCAGGAACCTTCTTATAGTCAAATTATTATATAGACTATATATATATATATATATAGGCCTATCTTTGTAGTGTATTATTAATTTAGCAGAATTCACATTTTTTGCTTTCGGAGTAAAATATAACTAAAAGTAAAACATATATATATATATAAAAAAACAGATGTTTTATGCACATAAATGCACATAATCTTGTTTTGTAAAACAAGCGTGTGAGGTATGAAATGAATATTCGGGGAATTATTATAATAAGCTATATGTATTAGGTTTATAATTGATCAGAATTCACAATCATTTCTCAGTTTTGCTTCATGTTGATAAAGTGAAGTAAAATATAACTTACGGTGTTTCAGATGTTATGATCTGTACACTCATGGGTTAAAAACAACCCAAGTTGGGTTGAAAATTGAATGTTTGTTAAATGTTTTGGGGTAGTTTTATTTAACTCAACTATTGTTTTAAAATTTGGCTTAAAATGAACCCAAAAATAAAAATCAGACACATAATTACTAGAGGAAACGATAATAATCAAAAGGTGAACATTTATCAATAAATGAATAATCAATTATTATTCATTAAACTTATGAATAAATGTTCATATCCAACATATTTTATGTTGCAAGAAATACAGTAATCTTTAAACAATAGTAGAGTTAAACAACCCGAGCGTTTTTCAACGCAGTATTTTATGTTCTGCCTGTTTTTTCAGACAATCTTTAATTTTTAATTATATCTATTATATCGCAGTTTCATTATTAAATGTTTCAGAATCACAAGCTGAACCTCTTTTGTGTGCACAGACTAAAATAAAGTTCTTCATTTCTAAATAAATATATAATAGTTTTATTATAACTACAATGATTTGTTCTAAATGCTTCTTTTGGCTTGTTTTGTTTTGCCTTGGTGCAATAAAAACTATTTTTTTATTATTTATAAAAACCTTTTCATCTGAGCATATCTGTTTCAAATATATTTGTGTTTTTTTTTTATGAAAGCATTACTCTATTCCTGAAAATATACATAAATCAAAAGCAGTCTCGCTTTAGATAAAAGCATCTGCTAAATTAATAAATTAAATCGTAATGTTGAAAATCACTAGTAAGTTTTGGCTTTAGTTGATTAAACTGTTAATATCACTTTTCGGGTTCAGTATCTTCAGGTCCAAAAAATTTCACACGCACAAACTATTTGAAATAAACGTGCTTTTACTAATCAGACCGTTTAGGAAACAGAAGGCATGAATGAGGAGCACAAAGCTGGAGTTTCTCCTCTGGTGGAACGTGTTCCTGATGCGTCTCTGTTTGTTTGAAATGGCGGTTGGTGTGGCTCCTCCCTCTCAGGGGCCAGTGGGAGGAGCCTCTGCTTTAAGAGATTGTCTTACTGCTGATCTGGGGTCACGCCAGCTCACCTTTCACCTCCGGGGCCATTGATGTGTAAAACCTCACATGAGAAGAATGAAAGACGAGGGAGAGAGAGAGATTCAGGAGCTCCTTCGGGACAGAACAGCAAAGAAACTTTTCACTGGTTAAGAGCTGGAAACTCAATTTAAAAATACATACATCCATAAAATGAACGATTTCTTTTAAACATTTTAAATTTGAGGGTAGAACAAAACACTGTTTATCTGATCGAATTATTTACAGCAGCTCAATGCCACAATCCACCCTTTTTTATATATATATATATAAATTCATTTAACGAATAAGGAGTTTTTAAAATTTAAAACCACCTATAAATGACCAACTAGTAAAACAATATTTAATATGTGTGGGGAAAAATCATTGAATGTAAAGCAGCCCTGTCAAAAATGGCCTAATATGCTTAAAACTCAATTAGATTTTACAATATAGGAAAACTTTTTTTTTTTTGTGACTTGTTAAAGTGAGTGTAGAGTCTAAAGTATCTGCAAGATATATAAACTCGTTAGCAATGTCAAGCTCCTCCCCTTTCAGGAACACATCTCTAATAAGTGTTTGAAAGTAAATGAATTTCATGAGCCAAAATTACTACATCATCTGCACACAACTGAACATTTACATCTTTAGATAGTTCAGGCAAAACATTAATATAAAGTGAAAATAAAGTTGGTCCCAGGACAGAGCCTTGTGGAACCCCTAGTAGATTTGGTACCATCGACACACACACATTATTTCATATTTTATCCAAAATAAAAAGTGTTACTTTAGATAAAAGAACCTGATAATGCCTTCTTCAGATCTAAAAACAGCATCGACACACGCACTCTTATCTAGAAAGCCTTTAACCTTTTCAACAAACAATTCAATTCATTTTTCAATTCGTTTTCACAACGCATATAACACAAAACTGATTCTATCGAATAATTGCTATGAAATCCAAATCGCACTGGATGCAAAGAAGTAAAGCTATTATCTTCTGCCCATTTCTCTGCGACCGCGGATATAATATAATCTACCAGAAGTTCTGTCGTCTCATATATATATATTGCAGGAGAAAGTGTTTATAGTTTAAAAAAACTCTAAACGTTAATTCATATAGGCCTAAAGTTTATACTGACATACCTGAAGAATCATTTTATTGTTTTTCATGCACTGTAAAAAATATGATCGATACGACTTCATTTTTTAAAGTCTGTTTTAATATAATCCATATTTCAGTATGCAAGATAAATAAGTAAATATTCAAACATTGACTTTAACATAATCAGTTATTAATATTTGGTTGGTTCTCTCTTGTTTTTGTATGTGTTCATAATTTCTTTGTATGACAGTCTGGACAAAAATGATGCACAATTTGTCATATTTCATTGCGTTATTATCACAAATAAAACAATCATCTACGAGCACAACTACACAATATGACTATAAATCTATAATAATATTTGAATAAAGAGTGTCACTTTTGAACACGACTGTAGTTTTGTGACAATTAGCCCCCTATAAATACCATAGATAGGCTTAAAATGATAAAATATATATAGTTTTTGTTTCTGTGTTCAAATCTAAACAGATATAGGTCATGTTTTGCCATTTCATCCTCAAATGATTCATCTTTTTTAAAGAATCTTTTTAGATACAAACATATTTATTTATATTTATTATTATAAAATCAACGCAATGGAATGCAGATTTACTAAATTAGTTAAAAATAATAATAATTCAAACCTAATTCTAATATATAGAGCGATATAAAGCAAATAGTATGTTTTTCCCCCAAA